>BQNB010134385.1:0-18320 GCA_026074375.1 Tanacetum coccineum | reverse complement strand
GAAATTTCCATTGGGATGAAAAATAAGCTTTATAGAATGTAAGCTTTTGTATAAGATTTTCATACCCCATGAGTGTAAGCTGTTCAAAAATTACATCATTTGGCACACATTCAGTCCCTGCAGCATCATCTAACATAAGATCACTTCTCACACTCTTCTCTGTGATGATCGCCTTCTTCTTATCTACTAAGGCTTGTATTCGACGCTCCTCATTAACTGTCTTAGCCTTAGCAGTTGCCCAGAACTGTTGAATGCATGATTCATATACTGTAGGATTAACCATTAATGCATACTTGATAGAACTTGCATTCAAAAAGTCAATAATGCCTTCAACCCCATTACTTTCTTCTGGTTTTTCCAAGAACGCAACTAAATTGTGAGTTTTAGCAAACTTTAGGGTCGACATTATAATGGGTTTTGATGAGTAAAGATGAAATTGAGTTAGGGTTTATGATTTAGAGAGTATATCAAGGTGTAAAATCGATTGAATGAGTGATTGAAACCCTTAATCGAAGTATTTATGGAATCGCCCTCAACAGCATTAACTTAAACTAGCAGCATTAAGTTAAGCCTAACTGTATTAACTAACCCAACAGTAGTAAGTTATACATGGCATCATTAACTTATACCTAACAGCAGTAAGTGAATGCCTAGCAGCATAAACTAGTACTAGCAGCAGTAAGTTTAAGCTTAGCAGCAACTTTGAAACACCAACATTAACTCCAATTTCATTCCAAAAAGCATTTCCATCATGAATTTTGACTTGCACAAGCTCTCTTTTGGTTTTTAATCTCACAATATCTCTCATTTCTTTTTCTCACCAATTCACTCTATATGTTTTTATATCACACAACTCTCTTTCTATTTTTCAGCTCACTATATCTCTCATTTCTTTTTCTTACCAATTCACTTTATCTATTTTTATATTACACATCAAGAGCCCTAATAGACAATTTGGTACAAAATTCCATCAATTCCTTTAGTTTTGTGATGTCCTCCCTACTTCCAAGTGTGTTAACTCTTGAGAGAGATGGATCATTGGACTATGTAGATGCAGCCTCAAACCTAATTTGAGCTTTTGCACCCCCGAATATGGTATCTTGGCACCTAGGACCACTACCTGAACCAGTTCCCTGAGGAAAAGACTCATTAAGTATTGCCATGGATTGGGTCCTATTTATGTTACCACTGTCTTGCTCTGCTACTAAGCTAGAAGCAGTAGTGGCAGCCCTTTCCATTCTGTCTTCCCACTCCTTAATGACAGTCTCATAAGTTATAAGGGGAATAGGTCCACTAGACTGAGATATCTCAGTGGTCCTTTTAGCTTTCCTAGGTTTTTGATTCTTTTTGGGTTAAGATAATAATGGAATAGTGATTGGTTTAAGATTAGATAGTAAAGCAGTTGTGGATGTGTGTTAGGGTTCAGTGGGATTTCCTAACCCTTCACCCACATCTGTTTGTTGTTATGCAGCATTCCTATGTTATTACAAGCATCCTTTGTATATAATCGGCTTTATAGTAATATAATTAACCTCCCCTTAATCAATACTTCATAGGTTAAGCATTCTAATACTTGCAATCAGATATTGAAATCTACTAACATCAAATGCCTTTGTAAGTAAATCAGCAACATTGTGATCAGTGTGAATCTTGATCACTTGAATTAATCTCTTCTCATATGAATCCCTGATGAAGTGATGTCTAATCTCAATGTGCTTAGTCTTTGAATGAAACACTGGATTCTTAACTATGCAGATTGTGCTTTCATTGTCAATGAAAATCTTGGTGTTCTATAAGTGATATCAAATAATCAAGCAATTGATTTTGGATCCCTTATACCGTTCACGCATTTACATATGTAGCAGCAACATACTCTGCTTTAATAGTAGAGTTGGCAAATATAGTTTTCTTTTTACATTGCCATGAAATCAATCTTCTTCTAAGAAATTGACAACCTCCTGTTGTGGATTTCCTATCTAAGCTAGCACCAGCATAATCACTATCAGAAAAAGCCTCCAAGTCAAATGATGAATCTCTAGGATACCAAAGGCCCAATTTAGGATGACCTTTTAAGTATCTAAAGATTCTCTTCACAGCATGAAGATGTGAAGTCTTTGGTGTAACTTGGAACCTTGCACAAGCACAAACAGCAAACATTATATCAGGTCTAGAAGTTGTTAGGTACATCAATGATCCAATCATTAATCTGTATAAATGAACATCTACATCTGCAGCTTCTTCATCCTTGAGTAATGCTTTGTTAGTTTCCATGGGAGTGCTTGATGTCCTCACAGTGGCAAAATCAAATTTCTTCAAAATATCAGTCACATATTTGTCTTGACTAATGAAGATTCCATCATCTTTCTGTTTTACCTGCAACCCTAAGAAGAAAGTGAGCTCCCCCATAGAACTCATCTGGAATCTCTTGTGCATCATCTGTTCAAACTCAGTACATAAAGACTTTTTAGTAGACCCAAAGATGATGTCATCTACATACACCTGCACTAACAGGATATCATCTTTGTCCTTCTTGATAAACAAAGTCTTGTCTATAGTCCCTCTTCTAAATCTATTTTCCAATAAATAGGTAGATAAGGTCTCATACCAGGCTCTAGGAGCTTGATGTAAACCATATAAAGCCTTTTCTACCTTGTAAACTTTGTTAGGAAACTCTGGATCTTCAAACCCTGGAGGTTGGCAAACATAAACCTCTTCTTCAATTGTGCCATACAAAAATGCACTCTTCACATCCATCTGATAAACAATGAAGTTCATGAATGAGGCATAGGCTAAGAAAAGCCTAATTGCTTCAATCCTAGCAACTGGAGCAAAAACTTCATCATAATATATACCCTCCTCTTGAGTGTAACCATGTGCTACTAGTCATGCCTTGTTTCTAATCACAATACCTCTATCATCTTTCTTGTTTCTGTATACCCATTTAGTACCAATGGCCCTCTTGCTATATGGTAACTCAACCAAAGTCCAAACCTCTGCAATTTAAACTATAGAAGCTCATCCTGCATTGCTTCTATCCAGCTTGGCTCTGTCAAAGCTTGAGTCACCTTTTTGGGTTCTTCTTGTGATAGAAAACAAGCAAACAGACAATTCTAAAAATCTTTATGGTTGATTCTCTATTGCACTAAACTAAACATACCATGTTCAGTCACATTCCTTTGTTATCCTTCTGGTTTGAGGTGCTGATTGTATATCTCCAATGATTTGTTAAAGTGGATGATCATTGTGAACTCTTGTAGTTGGAATAGGACTGACAGGCATAGTTGTAGCCAAATTGTTCATGTCAGCCTCTGCACCAACTTCTTCATCATCATCAGAACAGACAATCTCTTCCAAATTAGGCATATTTAGATCATCAATACATCCATAGACTATATTCTTATCAACAGCATTATTTTCTATGTCAGCAGTATTAACAGTTGGACTAACAGTATTAATGTTGTTAGTGATGTTGACATTTGCATCATGCTCTTGATTAACTCTTGGCTCCTTCGTATCCTGGCACCGCTCATTATCCTTCCTTTTCTCCTTGATGTTCAATCTATCTTTTCCCTCCTCCCTAGAATGGTTTTGAATCCAACATCAAAGAATCCTTTGAACCTGGTAAGAGTGATAATCAAATGACACAATGTAGACAGTATATACTTTTGATCATGTACTATTTTCTTTCCCATCTAGACCTGCATCAATGTTTTTCTTTGGTACCCTGCATTACCATTAGTTTGGATTCCCTGCCATAACTGGCTTAAATTCATAATATTTTTTATCAGCATCTATATCAAAAAGCCAATTTGGTCCACTTCCTGCAATATTAGGTGTATCCCCACTAAACTTAACATGCAGGTTCTCTTCTACTATCCTAGTTCTATTTTGAATACCATGTTATGCTTCTATTGTAGAGTAATCCTACAAAGAACCTTCATCACCTTTCCTCAAACTTACCTAGGTGTCTATATATTAAGAATAGTAAACATGACACCCAAAGTCTACATGAAGCTTAAGGCAGGTTTGCTACCTAGAAAAAGTTCATAAGGGGTCTTGTTGTGAGGCTTAATAAATAACACCCTATTTTAGACATAACAAGCAGTATTAAATGCTTCAGCCCAGAAAGTTGTTGGCAATTTTAAATCAGCTAGCATAGTCCTAACAACCTCTATTAGTGTCCTATTTTCCCTTTCTGCCTACTCTATTTTTGTTGTGGAGTTCTGGCACACTAAATTCCCCTCTTAATACCCTTCTTTCACATACTGATTCATGACCTTATTCTTTAAATTTATTTCCCAGTCCCATTGTCACATCTTATTTACTTTTCACTTAAGTCTATCAGATTTCTATGCTAGTTAGAGAATTTTTTTTAAGGATTTTACTAGTTTTCATCCTTAGTGCTAAAAAAGAAAACCTACCCAACAAAACCTACTATAGTCATCTGTACAACAAGGCAGTACTCTTTTTTCATAATACTTTTTACAAAGTTTGGCCCAAACACATCTTGCAACATTTGTAATGGTTGGCTGATTGAGCTTACAGTCTTGGTCTTACAAGAGGCTTTATGTTGCTTTCCTTTCTGACAAGCAACACATGTACGAATGATGTTCATAAATATTTAAAGGTAAACCTCTACAAGGTTTTCCTTTAGCTATTTTGTTAGTGTTATGAAACTTATGCCAAGCCTTCTATGCCAGAGATTATATCATCTAATGTGCCTTTTGCAAAGAGACAATTGACCTGCCTGAAGGAACAATATTCTTTAAATCAACGCTATACCATGTTATTTTTTCTAGGAACTCTAAGCAAGACATGATTTTCATCAAGTAGCTTAAAGTCAGGAGATAAAACAACACATTCAGTGTCTGTAATAAGAACATTGTTTTTCTTGTCACATATTTGTGAGATACTAAAAATGTTAAACTTAGACTCCTTAACAAAGTATACATCTTCAAAATCCAATTTACCTGTACTAATTTTACCTTTACCAGTGATTCTACCTCCTTTGGGATCTCCTCTAAATGCAACAAATCCACCATCAATTTCTTCATAATAAGAGAGGTAGGACTTGTTTCCAGTCATGTGCCTAGAGCATCCACTGTCAATTACTCTTTTTTCTTGCAATTCTAGTTGTGGATTACCCTGCACAAAAGTAAGAGAATCATGCTCTCTTGGGGACCCAAACCATTACAGACTTGGATCTACCTTGTGCATCAACATAGTTAAATCTTTTAAAATTCATTGATGCACCATTGTGTCTGAAGACATGGTCTAGAACCTTTTGCTTTGGTCTTCAACCCAACATGCTGAGGCCTTAACAACATTAGCCTTAATTCCCTTATTATTACTTAACAACTGCTTTTTGGCCTAGCAAGTATTAACATCTCCCTTAAAATATTAACTTTTTGCTTTAAATTACTGTTCATATTTGTTGTAAGACTTGGTTAAAGACCTTCTAACATGTTATTGCATTATTTAAAACTAGGAATTGATGCTTTCCTTTCACTATTTTACATTGGTCTTGTGGAGGACCGTATTAATTGGTCTTGCAGTATTAACTGATACTGCAGCTTTTGAAATTTTGTTCCCAGACATATAAAGTGTTTTTAATTCTAGATTTTCATTAAGACTGCTTTTTGGAATAAATTCCTTTTGGATGAGGGGTCATTCTTTGAGAATTTTAATTTGCTCTTCTAGCATTGTTCCATACAGTTTTCCTCTAACCATTTTCTTTTCAATACAAATCACAATCTTTTGATCAAGTGAATTAAAACTCCCATTCATAACAAGCTTTATTATTTAAAACTCAAAAATACTTCCTAATTTTTTAAAGTCATCAACTATTCCAGTTTCTCTGATTACCTCTAGGGCTTTGACAGTTTTTCCTAGGGTATTTAGCTTGCTTTTTATTCTCTATCTTCTTAGCAGACTCCCTAGGTGTTTTCACATGTTCATTAGATTTAACAAATTTTGTTTTGGCAAAATTGGTTTTCTCTGTTTAGACTTAAACACAAGTCTCATTCTCATTCCCCAACTGTTTAGATATTCATCTTCCAATAAGTGGTTCACCAACAGACTTAGTTTTGACACTAAGTCTTAGCTTCCACTTGTTTCAAGCAATCAGGTATAACTGGTTACTGACACACTAAAAACATATTCTTCTCCCGTCATCAGCAAGTATCAAAATCAATATTTATGGGCCTGACGTTCCTATATAGGAGGGTGAACAACATGATACTCTTTACTTGCTTTGTACCTTTCATTTTCCTGACTATCAAACCCCACACCAGTCTTGAACTTATCACTTACTTAAATCTGTAACAGTTTGCTTAGATTTTTAAATGAATTTCCAAACTTTTCTAAGGTAAGTTTTAAATCACTTATCCTATCCAGCCTTTTCAAATTTCTTTCTAAGCTCTGTTAGTGCATTATCTCTCAACTTGATATCAAGTTTTAAAATCTTTATGCCTTCTTAAAAAACAACCTTATTCTTTTAATACATATCTAGTCTAGCCTCTACAGATTCTAAACCTGCTTTATAAGTACGTACATTTAATTGAGGACCTATTAACACTTTTGTCAGATTATCATAATATTCATTTGAGAGTTTCATAAGATTTTAAACATGCTTTAGAACAAGTAGATTACCTCAAAAATCTGAGCTTGATAACTTTGAAGATAGTATATGCCATAGAAGTTGCAAAGTTTGTAGTCCTTCACATTCGACGGGAAAGCCTAAATCACATCAGCATATTCTAAGTCCATCTTGAGCCACCAAAGCTTTTATCTCTGTTATTTCTACTATCACATTCCTCCTTATAGTTTCTGTTCCTTTCCTCTTGGAAGGCCCTGCACTAATCCCTTGCAAATGACCATTTTTTATGACAGTTATAGCATTCCCACCTTTGATTTGTTAAACCCGGATGGTCTTAAGAAACCAGTTGCATTATCTTCCTCTTCCAGCTATTCAAAATCTTCTGGCTCTGAATGTTAACATAGCATCTGCCCTTTAATCTATCTCTCCAAGTCATCAACATCAACTATTGTAAGTCCTTTATCTTTTAATTGAAAGACCAGTTAGATTTGGTTAGTAAAGAAAGAATAGTATCACAACACCACTCATACTATCCAGTATTGGCAGATCATAGCCATAAGCTTGATTGGTAACTGCGAGAGTATCTTAGAATAAACAAAAAGCCAATATTATGTTAATTTTGGTTTGAGCTTGATGACCCTTTTAACTTCAAGTTTCATTAATTCTTCAGATTATTGTATAGGTCCATACCCTGCTTAAGGGTGTCTAAATCATGTTTGTTTTCTCTAGATCAAGGTAATGAAGTCTTCTATTCTGATGGGTAGACTTCTAGACACTTCAAATTCCATATCTTCTTAGAAATAGTTTTCCCCATAATCTCTAGCTGACCTAATAAGCTTTAAAGCTTATCATAGTTTGATCAAGTCCTTTTGAGCTGGATCCATTGAAATTCTCATAAGTGTTACCTTTAGAAGTTCTCTCTTTCTGATTTCTTTTGAATCCATACAACCTCCAAAAACCTTTTCTCCTCCAAACCTTTTCCTCATGGCTTCCATCAAGTCTTGGCTGCATTAATGTGTAGGTATTATAATCTTTAAGTTGATTTCATATGGAAGAGCCATCAATAGTCACCACCCTTCTTCATTTAACTCATTCTTCCTATGCTAACGTTCTCCTCTGCAGTTTTTAGAGGATATATTTGCTCAACACCATCAACAGTTCTCTTTGGTGAGGTGAGTCTCCATTTACTATTACTTCCCAAAGAGCATAATCTGTCATTAGGAAGTACTGTTCTAAGTCATCATTTCCAAAGCTCAAATTCTCCTGGATTGAGTATTGGAAGTTTTGCAGTAGTAACCATTGTTGAAGATCCTGCCTCTATGTTAAACAAATAGTTCTGATATGTGTAGATTGTTTCTTCTAATTTAAAGTTTCTCAACAAGCTCTAATACCACTTGTTGATCCTACTTGAATAGATCTTGCTTAGCTTTTATGAAGCTTAGTTGTATTAAGTAAATCCAAGACAACTATGGTAGAAACGATTGAGTAGAATATCAAAGACTATCGGAATCAAGTTCAATGATACTAAGAAGAATTATTTATAAAACAGTAACACAAAATTAATAACAAGACAGATTACATATTTCTTTCAGCCAAATGAAACAACCACTCTTAAATAGTGTTAGGGTTTACAAAACCTTGAAGCTACGAATATCAAAGGAAGTTCATCTTAACATTATGCCCGAATGACTTTCCAATTATACACCAATAGAGTCCTACAAGGCTTACAATACTTTCCTAACTTATCAAGATCTTTTCTATAAACAAACGTAATCTTTTAAACAAATAAGTTATACATATCTTCTTTACAAATAACTAATACTTATCTTCGTAAGTATTCTTGTTCTCCAATCAATCTTTGATCTCATCTCTGTCAGCATATTCCTTCCAGCAGTAGTAATCACTCAGCAGTTGTAACTAAGCACAAGCAACATTAACTACTTAGAAATTTATTCTAGCAGTACTAACTTTTATACTAGCAGTAGTAACTACTTAGTATATTTTCAGTCTTCATCTCTGAGCAGTCTTAACTTCTACTAGCAGCAGTAACTTTATACTAACAGTACTAATTATACTAACAGTAGTAACTAGCAGTAGTAACTTTTATACTACCAGTACTAACTACTTAGCATAATTTATTAGAAATACCAGCAGTCCCTAGTTATGCTTTGACATCACTAATATATACCCTGACTCGTAGTAACACTAAGAATCAACTGAAGTCTATTTTAAACCCTAACATTTCCCAACAACGTTGTTTCTTTGTGGATCCTTAAACTAATTTTTTGTGAAAAATGCCGACACTTTCATAATATTAAGTCAGAACTTGATTAACAAATTCTGTGTCATTATCGGTACGAATGTACGACAATTTGTTAGGACCGACTTGTATTTGTTTCAGAAATTTGATGATGAACTATGGAGTTTCATCCTTTGATCTTAGAACCTTGACCCAAGTAAACCTAGAATAATCATCAACGATGACTAAAATGTATTTCTTCCCATTAATTGTTTGCACTCGCATTGGTCCACACAAGTCCATATGAAGGGTATTAAGAACTTCCAAGTTGGTGTTTTCTGATTTGGGTTTATAGGAATATTTCTGGCTTTTTCCAAGTTAACAAGCAGAGCAAAGATGATCTTTCTCAAACTTCAACCTAGGTAAGCCTCTCACCAGATCTTTTTGAGCAAGATCATTGATGGTACCGAAGTTTAAATGAAATAACCGACGATGCCACAACCATGATTTATTCTTTGAGGCTTTAGACAATAAGCAGATATGAGATGACTTCATCATGTCTTCAACATAGATAGTGTATAGATTAGTGCCACGATTGCCTTTGATTAAGTCGACACCATTAACGTCTCTGACATAACATGAATGTTTGAGGAACACAACTTCAAGATCTGAATCACAAAATTATCCGACGGAAAAGAGATTGTGTCCAAGTCCTTCCACATAGTATACCCTGAAGATCACACTGTCACCAATCACATAATCTCCATAACCCATAATAGCACTAAAATGATCATTTCTGAATCTAACTGTCCTGATGAATTTTTTTCACGAATTCCCTAGAGCTTGACGATCCCCCCCCTTCATATGATTTGAGCATCCTGAACCAAATACAAAGACGAATCATGTACGACCTGTATTTGAAAACAAATGAGGATGGAGAGTTTGGAATATTGGATCCCCAATTTCTATTGGGGTCCTATTAGTTAACACAAACAGAAAGTTTCACAGAATCACCAATTGATTGTGTGACAGTTGTAGTGGGAGTGTCAGTGGAAATTGCTTTTTCCTGTTTGTTTTTACGCTGGTACCTAGTTAATGGTTTCTGAGAGGTGTTACTTAATCACTCAGGTACCACAATTTCACTAGTATTAACGCTTTTAGGTTGTTTTACAGGCACTACTATGGATTTTAGTAAACCTAGTTAAAGGGCACTATTCTCCTAAAGTGAATTTCCTTCTAGTGGGCTGCCATTGAAATCCGACATTGGTAAACAACTTTCCAGTTGCCTGCCAAACTTGCTTAACCTGCTTAACTCTCCAAACCTTATTGACAGGGGGTTTCTTAACAAACTTCACCGCTCACAACATATTTTATATGATTAAAGACATTAAGCACTTTGATTACAAGTGGTTAGACAAATTAGAATTCAAATTAATGACAGTATGCTTATAGCTAATACTAGAATCAACATGATTCTTTTGTTTCACACTAGACTTATTATTCCTAAATGGCTTCTACATTCCTTCAAGTCACGCTACAGCGTAAAAGTCCCTATCTTTCTTTGTAATTGCACCCGAGGCTTTGACTCTCTCTAGCTGCAGTGGCATCATTTACTCCTGTAGAAGGAATCATAGGTTCATTAGTCTTTTTTGTTTTCTGTTGCTCAACATGTGTTTGTGAGTTATTAGTTGAAGTTTCACCTGGTTCCACAAAAGTAACTCGCTTTTTCCTATTTAAAGGGCAGTAGCAATCTTTCTATCTCTTTTATTAAAATCTTGCGGAAAAGTGCCAATCACATATTCAAGCAATTCCTGAGAGTGTTTAGTGTAAAGGCAGGCAGATGCAAGTGAGCAATCTAATGGTTTTCACAAACCTTGCCTTTTCCCATAATACCAGAGCGAAGAGTTACTACACTTTCCTTAGAGTTATGAGATAATCTAGATGAACTTCCCCTATTGTTATGAGTTTACAATTATTAGTTGATATAAATTGTGTAATGTCCTATTTCAAGGGGGGGAGGTCAGTTTAACATCGATAGCATACATACCAGGGGCAAGAACTTTTGGTTTCACATGATCATGCACAGTGACGCAATTCGTTTTCCCTTTTATCTGAGCCTTTAGGGTCTTAAATTCAGTTAACAAAAAAGTTGTCTTTGCAATGGTTTTAGCACGCGTTAGCTTGATTGAATCATATAATTCCTTGTAATGTTGCTTAACTTTTTCGTTTTCTGCCCTAAAATGCTCATTTAGATCTTGAAGGGCATTGACTTTTTCAGTTAAATCTTTGTTCTGAGAATCTAAGGCCTTAAAGTCAAGAATAGGATCTGCCATCACTAAGTGTCCTTGCAAACGATAAATTTTTCTCTTTAATTCTCTAAATTGTATACCCCTTTCCTTGAAGCTGTTCTTTTTCAGGTTTCTGATTACAAACCTGACTCAATTGCAGGGGCATCCGAAATGTCACAATTTTTTTGTTTCCCCAAAAAAAACCCACATTCTTTAAGATGTTGATACTTTGATTGCAAATTAAGGTGATCTATCTCAAGTTTGGAAAAATGTTTGATTATTGCATCATGATCATCTTTTTGAATCTTTTGTGTCTGTGTTACAATGTTACTTTCAAGTTCGCAATCACATTTTTGGATGCAACAGTGTAAGCATCATGCAAATCAAGAAAATCGTAGATACATAAGCACAAAAATATAAGTCAATCTGTTTGTCAGTATAAAACACATCTCTGAAAGCATCAGCAATTGAGGTTCTCAATTCAATGAGAATTTTTCCTCTTAATTACATCGCACTTTTTTATCAAACATTATTTTTGGTCCACCTAATCACCTCCATTTGATAAAAAACTTCTTTTCATTTTCTTAATTTTTCGTTGATGAGAGCTTTTGAATTCCCGTAAAATGTTCTTTGATTCTCATGAAAAAAGGGTTTACCTCGGTGAAATTAACATGTCCTTTGTTGTTTCAAAACCCCTTTCCCTTCAATGAGACCGTGGGTGTGATTTTCTTTTACAGTTCTTATCAAATCTGAAAAGAAGTTAGTACTAAAGAATAAATTATTTACTTTGTACTGACTTTTTGTTGGGAGGACTTTAGGGACCAACTTTGCAGGTGTATTTAGAGGATACACCGTCATAGCTGTAATTGGTTTTGTAGATTTGGCCTATTCTTTAAGAGCTTTGGCCTTTATTTTAAGAAGATCATCATACCAAAATATCTACTCAGGGAGGGTATATGGGTTTCTGAGTGAGAAATTCGCTAATAATTCTCTTTTGAGTAATCATGTGGTGTAATCTTAACCTTTTTTTTCACACAGTATGTGTCTTTCATTTTTTTCAATCATTTGTTTCCTAGTAGTCTCAGCTATCTTTAGGGTATCCTCTGAGTCATGTACTAAGGCACTTTCATGATTAGTCTTGACAATCTCATAACCATTATATAGAGATGGTTGAACTAATGGTCTTGTGCTTTAGATAATAAAAAAGGGTTCTTGTGAGCCTATTACTACAACCCTATTTGAACGTCATCTATATAAGTACTTAGGTGCACAACCTATGACTTGTTTGAAAGACTGATCTTGTTTATATAGCTTTATCTTCGATGAAGAAATTCTAGTAATCTTATGATCAAACCAAGAACAAGAGTGAGATGTGGGTTGTGATGTTAGAGAGAGATTGGATGGAAAATGTGACGAATAGTATAATATGGAATATGGAAAGAATGTAACAAAACCAACCCTCTCCAAGGGCAAAGAGGCTTATATAGGTCCTATAGCCAGGCCCATGGGCTATAATGGCTTTCCCATAGGGCCCTTGCAAGACTATATACTAATCAATCATTTACCCTAACTACAGAGCTAGACCTGTTTACAATTGGAAGTGACCGACACTTTTTGTGTTTCCAACAATCTCCCCCTAAGGGAGGTCACTCCATTTAAAAAAAACTTTAAGCCTATGCATACTATGCTTTACCTTTTAATCTATAGCTCGACCTTGTGACTATTCTCTTGTGAATATGTTGTAGTGTTCATTGATTTCTGGATTGACTTTTCCTTTAGCTTTGTATTTGACATTGTGATCTTGAGCATCCTTGAGATCCATCAAACCAAGCACAACTCTTCGCCATTTTGAACCTTTGCCATCTTGTGAAAACTTGTGAATTGGTGGCTTCTGGACCGGCATGCTCATCTAACCTTACTTTGATATGTTGCCTGAAAACTAAATGTTGCTCTCTTTCTTAAATTCTTTAACTTTAACACTTCTCACTTCAAGAAATGACGTTCGCTATCAAGTGACGAAACTTCTTTGAAATTCATTAACTTTAAATACTCGTCACTTCAAGAAAGACTACGGTATCAAGTACGTAAGTCTTTGAAACATGTAACTGATCTTGTCATGATGTCTTTATGTTTTGTCGTCGGGTATGAGCAAGTGGCTATAGATCTTGTGAGTCATCTGGAATCAAGTCACCTTCTCCACCTCCTCTTAATATCCTGCATTAAAAAAGTGAGCATTAAAAGCGAGGTGGGGGGGGGGGGGGGGGGCGAATATAGCATTGTCATTCGCTACCGGGTTTTTGTTGGGAGTCACCTTCCAAATCCAGTGAGATCGACCGTGATCAGATAAAAAAAAAAAAAAGATTCCAATTGAAGAAGAATCTTCTTTACATGATTCCACAAGTATTGAATCTTTCTAACACATGAAGTATTAGATAGCAGTCGTACTCAGCATGTTCTCATTATTCGGAAACGTCTCAAAGCACATACACTAAGATAAGAGTACACTATGAGTTACTATCTCACCGATTGGATATAGAAAAAATTGATTTGAAAATCATCGTTGTATCACTTACCAAAATGATTTTATGACACACCGAGAGTGTTAATCATTTCAAAATTCATTTAACAACCTTGATCCATTTCCTGCAACACAGTTTGATTCCTTATAGAATCTCACCATCGTTTATTTCCAGTTGTCACAAGTTTGATTCATAAAGATTCGCACAAGTTACCACCAGAGCTTGTTTTGATGTTGGCTCAAGCAGGATTTCCATCTTCACTGTGAATACCTAAGTATCACTCGGATGTTCTGGCAAAATCACAAGGATCTTGCGTAGGACTCTAATGATATTACTTGATATTCACATTGTGTGAGATAACAAGCTAAATTATGACAAAGTGTCCCTAATAGTTAATTGATGATCTCTATATTGGCACTAGACTCAATAGTGCCCTTTTAATTTTAATTGATCGGAGGTCTGAGCTGGAGTGCCACCTTTTCAATATCAACTAACTCGGAGTGAGAAAGTCAATAGAAATGAGTGGGTAATCCCGTTGATTTTAAACACAGTCTTTTCCACTTTGAGTGGCTGGGAGGGGTTTGTGCATTAGCGTTGACACTGGTCTATGACTGTCTTCATGTTCCAACTAACCCCTGAGTGTTTTCCTGACAGCAAATGTATTGACCCGTTTCTGCCTAAGTGGTATTGAAGGCTACTTTATATAAAAACCCTTTATCCTACATTTCCTTTTTCAATTCTTCACCCCATTCAAATCTACTTACCCGAGACTTCATATAACTAGCACCTGTTGGGTTTGTTCCAGTGTTAGCTCCATCTCAGACAGCATTATTCCCTAAGCTCACTTTTTTCCCCTCTCCATTTTTAATCATACCTAAGGACTTTACATACTACTAGTGGAATATCCCTGGGTAGATCCACCGGTTCTAGGCTTGATCATGGATCTGAATACCTAAGCCTAACCGCCTAAAACTTCATAAAATTTAAAACATTGTCGTGGTCTTTTGGGTATTTCATCACGATCCTTCCAAAAACATTGAAAATTTCAATCAAAGTGTTTGATATAAATATCAAAAAGATTAACACTTTCGAAGTTTTCATCAATCACACTAAAAGCTCCCCCTTAACAAGGTCAATCGGAATCGAAAGTACATGCTAGGTGTGAGTGCATTGAGTCCATTTTATTTTGATCACTTCGGTCAATATACATTAAAGTCCCGTTAATCACTTTTATCAGCCCTTATCCAAAATGTTAATCCCTTTGATATTTATGGATATCAATTGATAACCGATCGGGCCAAAATGATTATAATCTAAGCAAAAAGGAACATAATTATTGCTCCCCCATCAACGATTTGAGGTTTATAGATAGAGCTGAGTTTCAATAATTTGAAAGATTTTTGAATTACTAAGAAATTTCTTGAAAATTTTGTACATCGAGCACATCCTTAAGTTAATCACCATTAAGTCTACACTTTATTATATTCACAAGATTATTATATACGAGGTTGACCTGAACGATAAACAACATATGATAGAATCATATGGTTCTTTTGACGCAGCCATAGGTCTCCTTCGTACAATCTCCCACCAATGAAACTTTCTAAGCTCCTCATTAACCTTCTTTCTTTCAAGAGTTGTCAAATCTGATCTTTCTCTGTCCAAGCACTCATCGCAATTGGCTTTTAACTTTCTTTCAAGTTACAAAGTCTTTGCTTCCAAACTTCGAGTATGAAACAATTCAATACATAGTATACTTGAGCTTGTGGTTGGTGATGTCAGTGTTGATGTTGTCTTAGCTCCCCCAAACTAAACTAACCAACAAACGCTTTCTTGAGGTAATTCAAACTGGTCTTGCAAGACCATCAAGCAGTCTTCATATATAAAAGCCTAATATCCGAAGTACAACATTAACCCTTTCTAGAACATGATACCCAAACCGCAACACCAAAAACACCAAAGACAATTAAGTCCCGGATGAGCGCATTTCTCTCTTCATGATAGCGATGATATAAATTGTAACACCAAAGTCAACTAAAGTCCGATATCCAAATTATTCCTTCTTAAGTAAGTCTAAATGAAAACACCTAAGACAATTAAGTCTAACTGTACTCATTTCTAAGCGAATACTGACTAACTTAAGAAACAACATACCTATGTGTACTCTTTTTTTAAATATTCCACTTCTTTTAAGAAATAAGCGTCGGGAATTGACCTTTTTAGAGAAAACATTAATTGAATCAAAAGAATTTTTCTTACTTTTTTTAAATGATAATACCCCGAACACTACCCCCCTAGGACTCAATATAGCATACTGGCTAATGACGATATGTTTCCTTCCATTATGTATAAAATAGTGTACCCGACAGATTCAACACAACCTAAATCAAAAGAAGTAACCTCAAAGACAAAAGAAAGCTAACCTCAAAAGAAGGCCAAAGACACTATCAAGTATAACATCTACCCCTTCCCCCTTGCTGTTTTTTGACATGTCAGAATCACAAAACCTTATAACGCATACATATTCAGATCGTGTTTGATGAATTAATAAGCTTAAATCTATTCCGTGGGGAAGAAATCAACCTTCAAGGCAGTTTAAACTATGAGAAGTAATTGCCAAGCATTCCTAAGTCTTTACAAACTATGAGTGTTGGAAATATTGATCGTCTTGTAGTTTAACTCGCTTATGAATTCAACTAAGTATCTAAGTCCATAAAAGATTTAAACAAATGACATCTAATGCACTTAGCAGTAAATATAAATTAACTCCCGTGAAATTGTTTATCTGACATTATCCAAAACTTTATCCATTATTTCATGACTTATTTTGAAAGACTGTTTTTAAAAGATTATTGGATGACAATTACTCCCCCTCAAATAATGACCCTTTTCTATAAAAGAGCTGATGTCATTGAGTGAGTGGTCAAATTGTCTTTGAAAATCTTTTTGTGAAAACTGAAAAAACACTGATTCCTTGTTAAACAACTGTATTACCCAATAAAAATAAGATTTCTCTTATTTTGACAAATAAATTGCACGTGAAACGTAACACTTATTGATATAGGAACAGGATGTGATGAAAGTAATCACAAGCCTTTGCATGGTCATAAAGTAGACCATGCCCGAGAATAAATTCCCGTTGTTAGGAACAACTGTCTTTAAGACGACATGTTTTCCTCAAGGAGAAAAGCGGGTTACTATCAGAAATAATAGCAAGCCATATGGCATGTTTTGAAAAAACATTTGAACTTTTGCACGAACTTTATTTATGACCACGTGTCTTTATTGAAAGACATTTCTAGGGACGTAAATATTATCGTTTGCAAAAGACATGCCATTGAAAACTTCTTTTTGAATTTTTCTGATTTTATATTTTTCTCTTTTGGTTTTATAAAATTTTATAAAAAATAAAAATGAAAATAAAAATCTTTTTGTGTTTTTATGATTTTAAGTATTTACTTATTATACAGGATATTTGAATAGGTACCACCACTATTCATCAACTTCATCTGCCAATTGTTTCAGAGTCTCCGGCGTAAAACTCCGCATTCCCAGCTTGTTGATAAGAAATTCAATTCTTTCTCGGCCAAGAGCTTTAGTGAAGATGTCCGCCAATTGATACTCCGTATTGACAAAGTAAAGTTCGATCACACCATTCTCAACATGCTCCTTGATGAAGTGAAACCTGATGTCTATATGCTTGGATCTGGAATGTTGAACGTTGTTGCAGCATAAGGCAATAGCGCTTTTGTTATCACAGTACATTGGAATTTTATTGAATCCAAAGCCATAGTCGGTAAGTTGTGATCTCATCCAAAGGACTTGAGCACAACAACCGGACAAAGCAATATATTCAGCTTCCGTACTGGATATCGCAGCGCTTTTCTGCCTTTTAGACGACCAGCTTACAAGTCTATCACCCAAAAGTTGTATACTGCCAGATGTACTACGGCGTGTATCTTGACAACCAGCATGATCCGCATCTGCAAATGCTGTTAGTGCAAAGGAAGAATCCTTCGGATACCAAAGACCCCGATGTACGGTTCCTTTTAGATACCGAAAGATCCTTTTTACTGCATTTAGGTGCTTTTCGGTAGGCCGAGCCTGATACCGGGCACACATGCATATAGCAAATTGTAGGTCAGGTCTACTGGCTGTAAGATAAAGGAGGGTGCCAATCATACCACGATAGTGTGATGGATCTACAGCTTTCCCTTCTTTATCCTCATCCAGTTTGGACTTCTCCACCATGGGAGTATCCACTGGGTCACAAGATTCATAGCCATATTTTTTAAGTGATTCAAGAGCATATTTAGATTGGTTTATGAAGATGCCTCTGGGACTTTGAGAAATCTGTAGTCCTAAGAAAAATGAGATTTTACCCATCATCGACATCTTGAATTTTGAACACATTATTTTAGCGAATAGATCACACAGTTCAGGAGTAGATGCAGCAAAGATAATATCATCGACATAGATTTGTACCAGAATAAGTTCGTTGCCTTCTCTACGGATGAACAGAGTAGGATCCACTGAGCCTTTTGAGAAGTCAATGGATATCAGGAATGAAGAAAACATATCATACCACACGCGTGGATCTTGTTTCAACCCATAAAGAGCTTTCTTAAGCGTGTACACGTAGCTAGGTTTGTCTGGATGCACAAATCCGTCTGGTT
>BQNB010134384.1:2946-18320 GCA_026074375.1 Tanacetum coccineum | reverse complement strand
ATATATATACATATATATATAACTTATATATGAGGCTAACTATGAGTGTATAAATATGAATTAATGACTGGACACCACCTCAACGATGACATGGCACTCACAATTGATATTTTTTCTAGATAATTTTGGAATTGATTTTATCACAGTGATGAACATCCTATCCAATCGAGAGGTATATTATCACATTCTATCCTATCCCTTTATTGCTTTTGCTCATTAAATTTACAAACAAAATTGCTCTTTGGCATGTGCATAAAGTTGCTAAAACAACTATATGAAAGCAGTAAGTAGTGGTAAACTTGTGGTGATGATTTGTCACCGCTTTTATGCTAAAACACTATATGTTGAGTTTGTTTTTCCTTCTTTTGGTTTTTAAGCTCGAATTCATCTGCTTTTGTATCTAAGATAGAGAATATGCCAAGAGGCCAAGATACCTTATCTTTATGTTACATTAAAAGAAGTAAGTTTACTAATCTCTAGATTCTACTATGCCCATTTTAGCTCATAGTTCTGTTTCATGTTATTAGCCTGCTATTAGTGTCCATGTTATTTTGAAATTTGAACTTCACTAGCAAATATTGTGCCCCAGTTGTTGGTAACTACCTAGCTATTCACATATCAGAATGTCTGTTGCAGAACTGAAAACCAAATATGACCAAGCTGGTACTAAAGTATCTTTAGTTGCCGCTTCTTTATTTTGAACACAATTGTTTGTATCTTTCTAATATTAAATGCATCTCGTGTACTTTAGTTTCTTACTATCAGATGTTTAAATTTTGAATTTGTCATTAGCCTAACTCGAATCTTAGTCCATCCATAGATTCTCCTTGGTGGTTATGTCACAAAACCTTTTAAGATATGCATAGTTTAAAAAACCAATGCGATGTTACTACTCATAAATGTATTTATAATTTATAATCAGACTTTGTTTTCCTAATTTACCAAGTTTCTTATAATTTTTTTGGAAAGTTAGTCAATTGTAGTGCATCTGCCTGTGATTCAGTTACTTATTTCCATTAATTGCGTTACTTCTAGGTTGAGCTTGTGTGAAGTCAGTGAATCGTCATAAACAGAAGACAATGCATAGGGTTTGGGTTCACGGGAACTACCCCTGCTTCAAGGTATTTAATCTAAGAAAACTTTTCCTTGAAGTGATTAAACATCTTTTGCGGTTCTGTCTTTACAGCTTGGTGGCGGTTATGGAATCTCGGGGATCTTTGCTTGTCTAAAGGTACATGACCCACTCTCAAAATCATTACATTATACCTCAACTGAAGAGTTCTAACATCAAGCTTCGTTCATAACACATTTGCAGGAAGCTTGGATATTGCACTTTCAAGATATAAATGCGAAGAATATAAGATACACAACTATCCTAAACGTCTTGGCCAATCTTAAGCAGGCTCGGGACAGGCAGAGCTGATAGCCTGAAAGTCCCCTTCATCAAGGCAAATGATTTCTCCTGCGATTCACTTCTATGCTGGAGAATGGGAAGAGCTTCCAGGAGTCTTGTCTGTCATGAAGAACGATATACCAGTAGTTGCTTCAGCAATGGCTCTTAGCTTCTCGGAGGAAGATTTTACGAATACATATAGTAGCCATGAGCCTATGATGGTAGTGTCATGGGACAAGACTCTTCCTCGAGGCAACGATAAAGGAGGCTTTCAGGAAGTAGGGTGTGGGAGAGGGCTAATAAGGCAGACGTTGGAGGAGGATACAACGTCATATTGATGACTGATATTCCAACTTCAGCAACTTCATTAAAAAGCTGTATGCACTACTTAAAAAGGCCAGTCGTGTTCTTTTATGACTTTATATTTGTTCACTACGCACTCTATATTCGTTCTATTTTGTAATTATGTTGGTTATTTTTCTCTTTAGTGCCTAAAGCCTCATTATGGAGTATTATTCGTTGCCACAAGAAGACAATATATTGGATTCAACACAACACGCCAGTTAAAGAGCCTGGTAGACGAGGAAGGCCTTTTTAAAGCTAGCTTAGTTAAAGAAATGACGGACACAAAAATTTGAAAGTTCTTTCTAAAATGAGCATACAAAACATGTACAGGACACAAAAAATCAGTAAGACTACTGCTAAATTGTTAATCTTTTATTTTTTAACCCTTATCGCCTTCGGCGAAATTACATTTCTAGAATTATTCTTATATAACTTAAAACTGATGATAGTGAAACTTTTCAAAGCTTTATCTTCGACATTTGGTTTTTGACCGTATGCAATATTATGTTCTTTTCATTTTTGTTGCATTGTTAAACTGTAGAAGCTTTGTATGGAAGTTACTTTGTGCACTTTTTAATGTCTTATAGATCCATCAGGTCAAAAAAGCAACTAAAACTGCATAATGGTTAGAGCATACTCACAAAACACATTTACAAGCACCCATGGGAGGGAGTCACATCAGCATCTTGGCGCAAGTTTGCTGACCCATAGAACAAACGCACTTTATCCTACATCTTAGAAGTCGAGACCTTGAACCACAAGCTCCTCTAGCATGGTTCCTCCGCAAGATTGTGGGTCAAGATATCTGCCACTGTGTTGAATCAACCATAGTTGATGCCAAGACTCGATCAACGCAGCTTGCCACTACGAACATCGGTCTACAAAAATACGTGGAGGACCAGGAGAAAATCAGGTATGAACCACATCCGGACAAGCCGAATAAATTATTTATCCCAAGGTAAGGAAACATATATTACTATTATCTTTTATTTAGGTTGTTATGTCATGATAATGATATGCATCTTGTCATAGGCAGAGACATTTGGGCAACCAGATCACATTTTAAAATTTGAATATGTTGACGAGGTACGCCTGCTTATATGGTTTTACAGTTTTTAATTAAACTCTTCATTCAGTTTGTTTGGTTCTCGGTCAGGATTTCAAATCCACAATAGACAGCCTGTTGTAACAAATGGAGGTTACGTAAAACCGTCAAACACTTTAAAAATGTTCCATCACATCATCTTAAAAGCAACAGCTACACACTTAAAGTTAAACTTGAAACGTGCTCTTCTTGATTGATAAGCGAAATCTTAAAAAGCAACAGCTACACACTTAAAGTTAAAGTTAAACTGGCAACAGAGCTTGCGTAGTTCCATAACCACATTAATAAGCGAAATATGAATTTTTTAAGCAATATAACTAAATGTTAAACTTTAAATTTAAGATAAAAAAGAGTAAATTCACCACTGAAGACAGTAAATGTACCTGAGCTCCTCCTCGGCGAGTTAATAACTGATAATTACGCGTTAAAATTGCCTTGTAATACTCTTTCTACTTGCTACTTAATTCCACACGTAAAATGAGCTCCTTTTTAGGGAGTTGTAAAACTTCATGTATAAGTCCTACGATGACCGCATCAGCCATTTTATTTGCAGGAAATTGTAGGATGCGTTAACTGGCGATGTCATAGACATATCATAATTTTTATGGCTCGTCGCGAACATTTTTGTTCAGATTTACAAAATGTATTATTTTGGGTGGCTGTTTATCAACTGAATTTCAGTTGTGGTTTGAAATATCTTGGGACTTTCATTCAAGACTAGGCGTGCATGACTTGTTGGATATACGTGTATCGACTTCAGTAGTGTGTTGGTTGCAACTGTATCAATAAGTGAATACTAGTGCAAGTGTACATCAGCATCTTTGTTTCATTATTTGGGTTGTGTCAACTTTTACCAGGATGTTATTTAAGTGGATTAAAGCTATAATCTTGTGTGTTACAATTTTTATTTGCGGATTAAAGCTATAAGCTCATGTATCATTATATAATAAGCTTATGTGTTATCATTTTAAAGTGTATCATGAAATCGTGCATCTAAATTTATGATTATATGTGTTATTTACTAGAATCAATATTACATTAGAAGCTACTAAAAGGTTGTGTATCACCATTTATGTCACTAAAAACATATGTATCAAAATATACTAAATAAAAATATATAAAAAAGCAGTACAAATTGGGTCATGAATTGAATCACAAAAAATGACGATTAGATTAAAATCATATGTATCAAAATATAGTAAATAAAAAAGGATTAAAAAGCAGTACAAATTGGGTTATGAATTGAATCACAAACAATAACGACTAGAAAGTTATCAGTTTTGTTTTCGGTAAAAAAAATTACGAATCTTGATTAATGAAGATTTTGTCAAAAGAGTTATAAATTATGATTGTGAATTAAAAAATGTTTTAAAAAGGTATAATGTTGATACATAATGCCATTAATTCTTCATTTTATTACTATTAAGTCACCCAATTAATTAAATTTGATCTTGATTCATCAAACTTGATCCAATGGTCTAAAAGTGTGCTTATTGTTTACTATTTTAAGAGTGTACACTACAATAACGCCCATATATATATATACATATATATATATATATACAATACACATATATATATATATATATTTACAAATTGATATATTTATTTGTGTTATATATATATATATATATAGTATTATATATATATATATATATATATATATTTATATATCATAGAATATTACTTATATATATATAATATATGTATATTACATATCATATTGATATATTTATATATATATTATGTAAATATCATTTATGTATGTACTATATATATATATATAGAATCTATAACATACATTAATAATAATACTGTATGTATATATTATATTTATATATGCTACATTGTTACAGACATTTATATATATGTCTACTTATAGACATACATATATATAATATATATATACATATATTACATATTATATTATATATATTATATATATGTTATTCATCATTATTATATATATATATATAGATATATATCTACGTATTTTGTTATACGATATTTATTTATATATACATTTAAATTATTATATACAAATAAATAATACATATACATATACATATATACATATACATATATACATATACATACATTTTATATATATATATATATATATATACGTATATATATATTTAATATGTTATATTCTATATACATCTTATATATAAATTATATAGACTATTACATATAACATATACATTACATATATGTTTAAATTATAGTATTACATTAATTCCTATAAAATTATATATACATATATATATATATATATATTATATATATATAGTATATATTTATATATGATTATATTATTTATATATATAGATATATATATTTGCTATATGTGGCATTCTTTCGATCTCTACTTTCCTTACTCTGTAAAGCTGAAAGGGATCTACCACGAATATAAACTCTCTGTACCTGTGGATCTTCTCATAGGTAGGGTATGATCTTGTCTACATTTCATCTCCCATATACCCTACCCTGGTGGGATATTGGATATTTTTGTGTTGTAGTTATGTAATTTCATGATATTTATGATATGTATGCCGTGGATATTGATGTGCAGAAGTATCTGTAAAAAAGAGTCATACATCATACAATGGAGACGAAGTGTCCATTAATTCTTGTAGGTGGCATGTTGTTTTCTGGCCCAACAAACCTAAATATCTATAATATGCTAAGTTTACGTTGACAAGTAGAATAACCGTGTCCACCGTGATTATTGCAGATGACAGTTCTCTCATAAAGTTAATTGAGGAGACAAACCGATTGTGTTGAAAGAGATATGGTGCGCATGTTGATTTAACAAAAATATGTTTGATGCAGATCTAGATAAGTACGAGTTGTCACCACATGTAATGCATAGAACTTAGCTGATAATTATAATAAATAAGTAAGGATTAAGAATTAAAAGAATGGTAAACCGTAAGAAGGTGGGTGAGGGTGAATACAATATTTTTGTCTTCTTTGAACGTTATTATTGATAACTTTAAGTCACATAGTGACCAAGTGGTGAACAAATCTAGTTTAACAACAAAACACCAATAGAGTAGAGAGAGATAGGTAATTGAACACCACGGTGTTATCAAGTAATTATGTACTGGTTTCGGGATGGGGGTTTTATAGCCATTCGTTACAGTGTCCACGTTAGGAATGTACTTATCGAGCACCGTACTATTTACTGTACTCTAGTATAAAGACCTATGTAAGAGTGAGACAATTTACGCGCAAAATACTTAGTTTACATGACGTTACACTGCCACAGATATGCACTAAGGATCGAGTGCTCACTTAAAAAGAGGCTACTCCCAATGGATTCTTTCCTGTTAAACCACCTCTACAGATTTACTAGTTGTACTTAACCACTAAGACTTCCCATTTGGAAGTATCACATACCCTATTAGATCAAACACTGTCGTCTTAGCTTGACCAAAGGGTAGACCAAGACTTCACTTTTCAACCAAATTCGAATTATTAAAAAGAGCTACTCCCAATGGTATTCTTTCCTGTAAAACCACCCACAAGAATCTTACTATTTGACTTAACCACTAAGACTTCCCCTTTGGAAGTATCACAAACCCTATTAGATCAACACCCGATCTTAGCTTGACCACAAAGGTACAAGACTTCACTTACAACCAAATCGAATATAAAGTCGATTCAAGAATCAAGCCCTAACCTAGCCTAGAGATTCGATTCTAATAGAAAGGTATAGAGAAGAAGACCCTCGACTAACACATAAGTATTAGGTACATCTGTAGCTCTCTTGCAAAGATGTGTTCTTTCAAAGACGATAAGAAGATATTATAACACAAGAAGTGTATTAGACTTAGAGGAATAGAGAGAAAGAATGAATGGCAAGAGGCGAGGAATACACTAGCAAGAGGAGATATTTATAGGCCAAAACCCAACACTTGATAAAATCAAGTCATGGCTCGTACAACGCGCGCTGACCATTGTCTCCAGTTTTATCGATTTAAATACCCGTTCTTGCTAAACCCCCCAAGTGCACTTCATGCTTTGACATTTCCATGTTCATTCTAACACTCAAAGTGTTATAGGGTCAACCACCTTAAATAGTGATATTATAAAAATATTTCTGAAGTATTTAAAAGATAGTTTTGGGGTGTTTTTTTATCCATTTTCAAAGAGAAAGAGAAGAACCATTAGACAAAAGAGTTTATCTTCGTGGATTCTCCACGTATTGGATAGTAGTTTGCCTCCCATATTTTGAATATTAAAATTCAAATTAAAGTTAAATAGGTTGAGTGTAAGAACGGTTTTGCTAGTTGGAATAGAAAAGAATATTTAAAGGAATATGCCAAACTTGGAGAGGAAGTGTGGATGTTGTAAGGTATAAAATTTGAAATTCAAATTATGAGTTGTGTGAGTGAGTGGGTAAGTTGGAGGTGAGTTGTTAAGTGATTTAGATGGGACATATAGGAGTTTATGTTGGCATAGAGGAGACAAGCTCGACTAAACAATGATTGTTTGAATATGAATGTTGAGTGTTATTAGAGGGTAGAGTCTAAAGTTGGTAATGTATGTAAGATAGGTGAGTTGACATAATTCAAATTCAAACTCAAGCTTATAGGAGAAACAAGTGTGTTGTGAAAGAATGATTAAGTGTGGATTATTATCAAGGTGATAAGGAAGTGATAATATGTTGAAAAGTGTAAGTGGTATATTGTCTAGAAAGAATGAGACAATAATGATTGGGGAATGTTTATGAGAGTTTGAGGGAATGTTTACGGATTGTATAAAAGGGATAAGAAATAAATGATTGTGTGGGAATGTGGGAAACATAGAATGTTTGGTGTGGGAATTTTTAGAACATTTAAATGTTGGGAAGTGATAAAATGTACAAAGGACGTTAACTTCCAAATAACTCAAACTCAATTAATCAATATGACTTAATCCATGATTAACCACCAATTAGCATAATCATTATCATCTTTATTCAAACAAATTAAGTGGTTTGCATCTTAAGTAAATCACTTCCCATAAAGCGAAAGGATCAATTTATGTAAAGTGACCTTGACTAATAAAGGAGTAAACCCGTTATGTGATTAGAGAAAGCGTAAACCCGGATTATGGTCATATAAATACTTTATTTTGGTGGTATGTTGAAATATGAATGTCCTAGGCTTGAGAAAGAGTTTTGGCCTTGGCTAGAGGCGTTTAGTAAAAGTTTTGAGTTGACGGTTTCCAATAACAAGAGAACTTGTTTTCAGCTTCTCTCTAAGTCTAGACCTTGTTTCGAGTGTGTCTAATAACTCAAATATCATATTCATACCTTTATTTAAAGATCCACATGTGTCAGGTAAGAGGAAAGCCGACAAATATAAATAGAGCCAAAACCAACAGCAAGTCTGGGGCGCTAGCCACATGTTGGCAGTGACCAGCGCACCAGAACCACTGTTTGTGGTTTGGCGGTTTTTGGCTATCGTTTATGATTTTATGTATTGTGAACGTTTATTTGTCATACTTAAAACTATAGGAGATCCTAGTCAATGTTTGTAGAATATCTATAATTCACACAACATATGAAGAATATATATATATATTATATATATATTATAAATCAAAAACTTTTTTTAAGGAAGGTAAATTTTATAAAAAGAAAGCTAAAATTAGCAAAAACTTTACAAAGAAAGCACAACGAGAAAAGTCATAGGGACCTTCCCTAAATTAACTTTCTCAGACTGTGCAGATGAACAAAAAATGAAGGCAATGGACAAATCCCCATGATCCTTTCCAATACCCAGCTACCAAACAAAAAACAAGAGACTACATAACAAAACTTGATCCATAGCAGAATTCATGCAGGTTACGTATCTTTGATCCAACATAATCATCAGCGGCAAAAGAGAAGCTCATATTTACAAAGGAGATCCACATACTTTGAATCACCAAGTTACACTAAGACCAATCAGCATAACTCAGAACATCACCATATGCTGAAACCCTCAAGCAACAGCTCAAGCAGCTATACCATAAGTATTTACTTAACAACCATTATACAATCCACTAATTTCACCCAATAATTTCTCCAATTAGTATTTATCAGTATTCAATTGGAAATTTGGAATGAAACAATCAATCATATAGCCCTGAACAACACTCCTCCAAGGTAAATCACTAATTTGTATTGTTTTTTTATACCCGATGCGTATTAGAGGTTTTATAAATTTGAATATTTATTTTAATTTGTACGATTTTGTTATTTTAATTTGTATGTTTATGGGTTTTTATCATCATTATTCATATTAGGATTTTTTATGATGATTCATGTTAGGGGTGTTGTTAATTTGAATTTCATAACATTGTTATGTTAATGTGCTTCAAAATACTATTATCCTCTCCTTAGTTTCAGATAATGTTTAAAAAGATAAAAGAAAATCAAATTTACTCTGATAACTTAGAGTTATTGTAGTTTGTTTCTTATAACTGAAAGGGAAAATTGCAACAAAGGGTATCAAGATAAGTGCTAAGGTTCATTTAGAGGCATGTACTTTACTCTTGATCTTTAATTTTTAACGAACTTTTAGTTTCGATCACTGAAGGCTAGCATACTTAAAAAATCATTAATATAGTGGAAAAATTAACCGATCACCCAGTTTTTGCAAGAACATGGAAAATCCAATCTTCATCCCTTCCAAGCATGTCAAGAAGTACCTCAACCATGACACAAACGGATGCGACCAACTTCTTAAAATGTTTGCAGTTTGACCCAAAGGCAATGGCTATCGAGCATAAATGTAATTGATATAGGGATTTTAAGCAATTTTCAAGTGTTGTTATTGGTTCACCTGATCAGTCACCATCTGGTTCTTCAAAAGGAAAGCTACCTAATTCCTTACCTGATGAACTCAAACTATTAAGGGTCGGTCTACGTGAATCATGCATCAAATCAAGGTACTTTCATTGTTTATCTTTATTGTACTTCTGAGTTCATAGATGTGTTATTGATTTTTTTGATATTGAATTTATCTTTATTGTACTTCTGAGTTCTTTGTTTATCTTTATTGTACTTCTTTGTTTGGCTTCTAACCCATTGTTTAGAAGCTCTTTGAGCTGAGTTACCTGTTGAAGTTAAAGCCCTTTTTCTGACGTCATATACCCCTTTTCTGACATCATATATTGACGTCATGTATACACATAACAATTTTCTATTCTCCCCCCTTTATTGCTATTTTTTCTATCACTAGGATAACTTTTCTATTCTCCACCTTTTAGATCGGCTCACAAGGTCATAAAAAAATGTAAAGCAATATGCTCTCTAGATTTACGACAGAGGACTCTAAGAAGGATACGTTCTTAAAGATTTCTCAAGAATGCTCGACAAGCAGGTAAGCAATGTTAATTTGGAGACATTTAATTATAAGTTTTTGTTCTATGGGTGTTTGGTTTTTGTATTTCTGTTGTGGCACACCGTAAGAAATTAGATTTCTCTTTTCGTTAAGTAGAAGTTATGTACTGCAAGTTTGCAAATTTTACCGTTAATCTCAACGATAAGTCATTTTATAATCGTCATGCATTACTCCTGGTCATGAAAAGTTTAATTAGCACGCGAATATCACCATTTTGCTCTTGTGTCTAAAAGGATATTTTAGAACGTGTAACGATAAAAACCATACTTATTTTACATTTGTGAAACGAAGCCGTTTACTCGAATCATTTTACAAAACCATCTACACTCAACACCCGTGACTAAATTCAAAAAAAGGAAAGAAGAGATGACGACTATACATTATTATGTACACTTACCTACTACCCCACTATTTCCTTACTTCTTTTCAAATCTTACAAAATGGATACGTCTCATCACCTGGTACCCTTCTCTCATTCACATGTCACAATAACTGATTCAAATTATCAACTGAGGTCAAGGATAGTAGGCACCCATGAGGTCAATGATGGCAAATAGTTTCATAAAACATCATCATGACTAGATTCCCTAATAGTAAACACCAATAATACCATTTCTCATGCAAATGGAAAAGTTTCAGGAACCGAGTGATAAATTGAGTATAAATAAGGCCATGCATGCACGCTTTTAGCATATCTAAACCTTGAAAATAAGAAGTAAGCAATAAGGTTCGAGTCTAGGATTTTCGTGGGATTCACAAGTCTAGAGACGCCGGGTTTTAAAAGGGTAGAAGCGAGGAGGGTTCGAACTCTCTTGACACCATCATCATTCTTCGCCGACTAGCAACACTTGGACCTTCGTAAGTCATTCTTGTAGCTTAACATTCATCATGCTATGTCACTTACCCTTGTAGTCTCACTCACGACCAAAAACCAAAGCACGTCCGGTTGGCAAGCTAGGCAAAAGCCTTGGCTTTGCATAACTAGTGCACGCCATATAGCCCATGCGTGGTTTGTATGTACGTATGCATGCAAAGACTTAGTCATACCATGCCTAAAATAACAACGTATAATAAAACTTTAGACAACGCATCATGCGTATAAACAAATAACGAACTAAGAGATTTTGTAAAAACCTTAAACATGTTGTGATCATAATACGTTGGCTCACTAGGGACTAATAAACCTTAGGTTTACGCGTGAGATGTTGTAGAGATTCTTATGTTGTGACCTCGACACCTACCGTAGGCGTGACCAAGTAACCCAAGATGAACCACAGCGAACCTTTTGCTCGCTATTGGTGTGTCGCAGACGCTGTTAAAGACTAGCAACTCGTGTTCGTTGGTTTGTGCCCGGACCTCGTAAACCCTTGACATGCTGATCGTACAAGGCGAGAGAAGCGGAGTTAAAAATGAGTCTAGACTAGAAGTCATCTCGAGCATCAGGACGCAAGGGTACATCGACAAAGGATGTCAAGTGTTCTTAGTTCAAATGATGAAGAAAGAGGAAACCGAGGCATCCGAAAAACGAATTGAAGATGTGCCTATTGTCAGAGACTTTCCAAAGGTATTTACTGAAGATTTGTCGGGACTACCCCTGACGCGCCAAGTATAATTTCACATCGAGTTAAAACCCGGAGCTGCACCTGTTGCACGCGCACCCTATCATCTTGCACCTGCAGAATTGAAAGAACTAGCTGAACAACTAAAAGAACTTTCTGACAAAGGTTTTATAAGACCAAGTTCCTCTCCGTGGGGAGCACTAATCTTATTTGTCAAAAAGAAAGATGGATCTTTCCGAATGTGTATCGATTATCGCGAGTTGAATAAACTTATAGTGAAAAATCGTTATCTCTTACCAAGGATCGATGATTTATTCGACCAGTTGCAAGGGTCCAACATCTACTCAAAAATTGACTTAAGGTCAGGTTATCATCAGTTAAGGGTTAGAGAAGAAGATATTCCCAAGACTGCTTTTAGAACACGATACGGACACTATGAGTTCCAAGTTATGCCTTTTGGGTTGACCAATGCACCTGCGGTATTCATGGACCTCATGAACCGTGTGTGCACGCCATACTTGGACAAGTTTGTGATTGTGTTCATTGACGATATTCTCATATACTCCTGTGACGAGAAAGAACACAAAGAACACCTAAAGACTATTCTAGAGTTGTTAAAGAAAGAAGAACTGTATGCCAAATTTTCCAAGTGCGAATTTTGGATCCATACGGTAAGGTTCCTTGGACACGTGATCGATAGCAGTGGTATTCACGTAGACCCAACTAAGATTGAGGCTGTTAAGAATTGGGCATCTCCAACCACTCCTTCGGAGATTCGCCAGTTCTTAAGGCTTACAGGTTACTATAGGAGATTCATTGAAGGATTCATCTAAAATAGCTAAACCTATGACGGAGCTAACCCAGAAGGATAGAAAGTTTGATTGGGGTGAAGAGCAAGAGACGGCTTTCCAACTACTAAAGTAGAAGCTATGTGCTGCACCTATTCTAGCACTACCAGAAGGCAGTGACGATTTTGTGGTGTATTGTGATGCATCCATAAAAGGGTTAGGTGCTGTATTGATGCAAATGATGAAGGTTATTGCATACACTTCTAGGCAACTGAAAATTCACAAGAAGAACTACACCACTCATGATCTAGAGTTAGGAGCGGTAGTGTTCGCCCTGAAGATTTGGAGACACTATTTGTATGGCACAAAATATGTGGTGTTCACTGATCATAAGAGCCTACAACATATCTTAAACCAGAAAGAACTCAATATGAGGCAACGCCGATGGATAAAGCTCCTAAGTGATTACGATTGCGAAATTCGTTATCACCCGGGGAAAGCAAATGTCGTAGCAAATGCCTTGAGTCGAAAGGAAAGGATCGAACCGTTACGAGTAAGAGCCTTGGTTGTGACCATTGGCTTGGACCTTTCGTCATGAATCCTTGAGGCTCAGAGAGAAGCAGTCAAGATCGAGAACATTGAGGCAGAAGATATTAGTGGCATGCTAAAGAGGTTAGAAGCCCGCGCTGATGGAACATTATGTTTGGATAATAGAAGTTGGCTACCGTGTTACGGTGACACAAGAACTTTGATTATGCACGAGTCGCATAAGTCAAAGTATTCTATTCATCCCGAATTCGACAAGATGTACCATGACATGAAGATGTTATATTGGTGGTCGAACATGAAAGCTGATATCGCCATATATGTCAGCAAGTGCCTGACTTGTGCTAAGGTTAAGGCTGAACATCAGAGGCCCTCCGGTTTTTTGGTCCAACCCGATATACCAGAATGGAAGTGGGAGAAGATAACAATGGATTTCATCACCAAGCTACCCAAAATGGCAGCAGGATTCAATTCGATTTGGGTCATTGTTGATCGTCTTACCAAGTCTGCACACTTTTTGCCAATGAGGGAGACGGATTCGACAGAAAAATTGACGAGGCTATACATGAAGGAGATAGTAGCAAGACATGGAATAACGGTGTCAATCATCTTCGATCGTGATAGCCATTTCACTTTGAGAGTTTAGCAATCCTTGCATAAAGCATTGGGTACGCAGTTGAACCTGAGCACTACTTATCACCCTCAGACCGATGGTCAGAGTGAGAGAACCAATCAAACATTAGAGGACATGCTAAGAGCCTGCGTAATTGACTTCGGGAATGGTTGGGATAGACATCTACCCTTGGTAGAATTCTTGTACAATAATAGTTATCACACGAGCATTAAAGCTGCACCGTTCGAAGCACTTTACGGTAGGAAGTGTCGTTCACCTGTTTGTTGGGCTGAATTGGAGAGGCACAAATCCTGGGACCAGAGATTTCTTCACGAGACTACGGAAAATATTTTCAAGATTAGGGATTGTATGCAAGCTGCACATGATCGACAAAAGAGCTATGCTGATAAGAGGCGTAGGCCCCTTGAATTTGAAGTTGGAGATAAGGTTATGCTCAAGGTCGCGCCCTGGAAGGGTGTAATGCGATTCGGAAAACATGGAAAACTAAACCCTCGTTATATTGGAACCTTCCAAATTATAAAAAGGATTGGTCCAGTAGCTTACCGTTTGGAATTGCATCAAGAACTTAGTCGAGTACACAACGTGTTCCACGTCTGCAACTTAAAGAAATGTTTGTCTGATGACACACTCGCTATTCCTCTGGAGGAAATCCAACTCGACGACAAACTCAATTTCGTTGAAGAACCCATAGAGGTTATGGATCGTGCGGTCAAGCAACTCAAACGAAGCCGTATACCTATACTTAAAGTTTGTTGGAATGCACATAGAGGCCCAGAGTACACTTGGGAACACGAAGACCAGTTGAAGGAGAAATACCCTCACCTATTTACAAACCCACGATTAACCACAACGTCTTGATTTCGGGACGAAATCTTCTAACCTGGGGAGCCTGTGGCACCCTGTAAGAATTTAGATTTCTCTTTTCGTTAAGTAAAAGTTATGTAGTGCAAGTTTGCAAATTTATCGTTAATCTCAACGATAAGCCATTTTATGATCGTCATGCATTACTACTTGTCATGAAAAGTTTAATTAACACGCGAACATCACCATTATTGTCCTTGTGTCTAAAAGGATATTTTAGAACGCGTAACGATAAAAACCATACTTAATTTTGATACGAATTGAATCGATTAAAGAGATAAAAGAACAAATAAACAAGATAAATGGTCTATTTTGATGATATAAACCAACCCCCATTGGTTTATATTAATGAGATAAACCGACTCCCCAAATGATTAGCAAATCAATATTCTTTATCATTCAACATAATAACAATTACAATCCTAATGGTCTATTTATAATAGACTTATGTTGTTGACTAAGATTACATAATAAAGGAAACTACTAAATAGTTGACCAAAAAAATATAATAAAGGAAACTAGTAAATATTAATAAGAAACTAGGTTCTTATCAAATTCACATTGTGAAACGAAGCCATTCACTTGTATCGATAATGTTAAAAACACCATCATCATTCACACTTACACACTACCCTACTAATTTCTTATCACTTTTTAAACTCCACAAGAGTGGATACGTCTCAAACATCTGATACAATTTCAAAAAGAAAAGTCAAGAACAATAAGGATTCCCAAATAGTATTAGGAATAGTCAATGATGA
>BQNB010134383.1:0-18320 GCA_026074375.1 Tanacetum coccineum | reverse complement strand
TGCTTATAGACTATTCTTACTATATATTTGATATTTTATTATATTGTATGTATTTTAAGGTGTAGTCTGAGCGGATCAAAATCCAACCATGCCAGTTCAAACAAGACGACAGCTTGTCACAGATCCTGAAATGTGTATGTTCACACTCACGGTGAGTATTGTTGAACCAAAGAACATTAAGGAGGCAATGGCTGATTCTGCATGGATCGAAGCAATGCAGGATGAACTTCATCAGTTCGACAGACTAAAAGTCTGGGAACTAGTCGACAAACTATTTGGCAAGATGATTATAAAGCTAAAGGGGTTATGGAAGAACAAGAAGGATGAAGACATACTATCTAGAAAGCTCAAAATTTAAAGACAAAGACTTCCGCAAACTCTGAAATAAAGCTTTCAAGATAATGCAATAGTATGAGCATGTTGGTCAAAGACACAAGATCGCAAGATGGCTTAGCCGATCGCAAAGCATGAAGGAACAAGCTTACAACGAAGACAAAGACCAAGAACACTCGAGCTTAAACGACAAAAGCAATCTCATTGATCTCATAAAGGAGTGTCATCAATGAACTCACTTCGGGGGAGATTGTTAGCCTCAAAATATTGAGCCGAACAGGAAGTTCGTTCATTACGTGTATGAGTCTCGGTCATTTAATTAGTTAATGTTGTAATAGTATAATATCGGGAATCGGGCTCGATAGTTAATCTAATATTGTATATGTTTCGGGTTTAATCCCAAGCAAAACCCGAGCCCGGGTCCTAGTTAAATATCCCGCGCGTCACTTTTAAGTGTCGGGGTATATAAGGAACTTTTCCACTTGGAAAAGTTAGTTGTTCATTTTCTAATAATTCCATTTCTCTTTTCTCTCATCTCTCTCTCTCTCTTCTTTCTCTCTCTAGAACAACTCACCTCTCTTTCTCATTTCTAGTTCGATTCGTGTATGTTATATGTTATGAAGTGATTACGGGATCCTACAGTTTTCATAAGCTCATACTAATCATAAGCTACTATAAGCTCTCTTATAAATTTGATTATCCCTTGGAATTGGATGGCTGCTGGATGATCAAGTTTGGTAATAGTCCTTGAAGGTCAAGGGTTAGGCTAGATTAGGGAATTGGTTTTGCTTATAGCTATAAGCTATAAGCTGTTTGCATAAGCTCTGTTTGAGCAAACAATCCCTGTTCAGCTGGGATTTCAGGTTCTACATCATTTACTTTTCTGTCTTTAATATTTTAGTATAAATCTGTTTATTAGCTTATTGTTTGCTAAATCTGCTTATTTGATTGCTTATTTCTGATTAGTATAGTTCACTTATGCTTATTATAGTTGTCTTATGTTCATAGTTCTTAATGATTAGTTTTAAATCATTAGTTTTCTATAATCTGTCTTAAAATCTGTCATAAAAACCAAAAATATTAGTTTAGCTTATAGCTTATTGTTCTGGCTTATTAAGTTGTTTAAATCTGTTTATTATGTTTGTTAATAGCCTATTAATATCTGGTATTTGATAATTGTTCATTAAATTTCAATTTTATAAGCTTAAAATGGATTTTGAAGAAAATAAAGGGGTGTTTGGCATAGCAGTACTAACTGAGAGTTAGTACTGCTAGTGGCCCTTGCTACTTTTAAATTGAATTTAAATCCAATCTCTAGGTTTATAAGATTAAATTTTAGGTGTTCTGATGGTTTATATCAAGTTTTCTTTAGATTATTAGTTAATAGTTAGAATCTGTTAGAATATAGATAGTAGGATAATCATTTTAAGCTTATTTGGTTTCTAGTTGTTATTATTGCTTCATTTGCTCTTTATTAAAGTGTTTTTTAGTAAGATTGGTAGCCTGCAATAGTTGGATTTAGGTTTTGATTCACTTTAATGGTCAATTGCATCAGCAGCTTTAATAGATAAACAACCACTTTCTAGCTTAATTTTCAGATGGTAATAGTAGTTTTTAGCATTTGATTTTCATAGCATAAATAGTTTGTAGGTCATTAATCATCTATTTCATCTTACTTTTTCATAATAAGCTTATTTGTCTATCTGTTCTTGAGCTTAAAATCTGGTTTTTTTACTTTTCAATTTAAAAAAAGTAAACTCAGCATGTTTTGAGTGTTTAAGCTGTTTTCAACAAGCTTTTTCATTAAGCTCCTGAATTTCAAAATGGTTTTAAAAAGTTGTTCTGAGTAGTTTATTAGTCATAATTTTAGTAAATATAAGCTAAAATTCCTTAAGGATCCGTTAGCTTATCTAAAAATAAGCTCAAAAGTGCCCTTAAGGCCTGTTTGGTTAAACAGTTTTCATTGAGTGATATTTAGAGATTTATACTTATTGCTTTAAGATTTTGCTTAATTTTTGTTTTGTCTAATTTATTAGGTTAGATTAAATTGGAATTAAGCTTAATAAGGTTAGTTGTAGCTTATTTTAGCTTTTCATAAAAAATCCAAAAATATAAAATCAGTAGCAATTAGCTTTTTCATTGTACTTTTTCTTTGCTTATTTGTATTTCAAAATGACTTTTCTCTGCAGTTTTAAGTAGCTTTTAGGCCAGGCTTTAAGTAGGAATAAAGCTTATCTTCATAAGGTTCTGTCTTTGAGCTTAAAATTAAGCTCAAAGTCAGCACTTTGTCTGTTTTGAAATCTGTGGTTCCCCATGAATGCTTATTTTGTTTTTCAGCTTATAGCCTTTAGTCCTGTGCTTAATTCTAGTCAAATTTAGCTTATTAGGATAGTTTTAGCTTAGTAGTAGCTTATTTAGCCATAGGTTTAGCTTATTTTAGTTTCTAGCTTATTAAGTTTTGAAAAAAGTAAAAAAACTAGTTAAGTGTTCTGTCATTTCTTTAAGCTGTTTTTCAGCTTATTTTTGATTTTGAAAAAAGTTGTTTTTACAAAAGAAGCTTATTATAAGCTGTTTAACAAATTTGCTTTTTAAAGTTTTTGCAAAAATAAAAAAAAAGGAAGATGGAAGTCGGGGGTGAGCAAGGCTCGAACCCCCGACCTCAACACCCTCAACCTTTTTAAAGCCTCAACACACACACCCTTACCAACGCGCCCTGGGCACTTTTTCGTTATACATTTGCAAAATAAATCATTTATACACAATTTGCACTATTTAGCTTATTAGGCATTTTAGGCTTATTTGATAAGCTGAGTTCCCGAGTTTATTTTTCTTAGATACTACATTGTTAAATTTACTTTTGATAATTTTTTCAGAATTTTTATAAATAGTTTAGCATTTTTAAACATTTAATTTCATTAAAATCATTTTTAATTCATAAAAAATTATAAAAAAGTCAAAAAAAATATAATTCTTTTTTAGAAAATTTTCTTTTGACATTTAGAACCTAGGAAAATTAGATTAGCTTTCGTAGGGTTAAAATTGCAAAATCTTGTCTTCTAAAGAACGGGATTGAATCCCGTTCTTATTTTTAGTGATTTTTAGCTTAAAACTCTTTCGTTTTTTTTCTAGTTTTCTTTGTCCTAGCTTTTTAGTCAATTAAAACTTATAAAAACCAAAAAGATCATTGTAGGACTTAATTTTGTTGATTTAGGTTTTTTTAGGTCCCGTTTAGGATTCCCGAATTGCATTTTTAGTTAAAATTTAATTTCCCGTTATTGTAGTTAAGTTTAATTGTCTCTTTATTTGTTCCCTATTAGGATTCTAGAAAACAAATCATCTTTGAACCAATTCAAGTCATTGTCCAAATAACAAACGAGGTCTTAATTTTATAAGTCTTTGGGAAAACGACCCGGTAATCACTTGCTGGTTAAAACGTGTAGTATTTTTGTAAGATTTTTCCTACTACCTTTGTCCTCAAGAGTAGTTTTGGAATTTTTTTTACTTCGGATATTATTACGTATATTATTGACGAGATCATAGATTACACTCAGTTGTATGATTTCTTGAAATACAATCAGGTGGAAGTAAATGAACTGAGGGCAAAACGACTTGCCAGAGCACATAACCCTTTGGAACTTATGGAAAATTCTAACAATCCTTACAACTATCCAGTGTTTCACCAAGATCAACCATCACTGATTACCTACATGCAACAGCCACAACCCAACAACAACTTCAACCCACAACCATCATTCAACACGAACTACATCCAACAAGCAATGCTAAATCTCAAAGACATTACAGATCCCACAACTGCAATGAACATGGCATTTGTTCTAATGGCTAAGGCATTCAAACTAAACTACTCAACACCAACCAACAACAACCAAAGAATTTTGTCAAACCCTCGTAATAGGCAGATTGCACAGCCGGGTATGAATTTCGGTCAAGACAGACATATGCAGATTGTTGGAGGTAATGGGGGAAATCAGTTTAGACAGTATGCTGGGCAGAATATTGGGAATCAGAATGGGTATAAGCAGGTTATTCAAAATGTAGTTCAGAATCTGGGTATTCAGAATGTTGGAAATCAGAATTGGCTTATTGTTATTCCAGGGATTATTAATCAAAATCTGAATCCGAATAGGAATGGTAATGTTGTAGCAGCACGGATTGAGGGTAATGCAATTGGGAATAATGGTAATCAGATAAGGTGTTACAACTGTAGAGGATTGGGTCATCTTGCTAGAAATTGCACAGTCAGACCAAGAAAAAGGGATGCTGCCTTTCTTCATACTCAGTTTCTGATTGCTCAAAAGGAAGAGGCAGGGATCCAACTCCAAGCTGAGGAATTTAATTTTATGGGTTCTGTAGGAGATCATGAAGAGATTCAAGAAGTCAATGCAAACTGCATTTTGATGGCTAATTTGCAGCAAGCATTGAGAGGTACACGAACATGACAATTGTTATAATAATGAGATATTTAATATGTTTACTCAAGAGGAGCAGTATATTGAGCTACTCGATCCCATTCCTGAAGCACACCAAGTACAACAGAATGATAGTAATGTTATTTCTACGGTTTCTAGTGTGGAACAAAGTGGGGGAACAGTAGAACAACATCCTGCTACTGCTGAGGAAACACGTGCTTTATATGATTCATTATACAATAATTTAGCCATAGATGTTGAGAAAGTCAACACGGTCAATCGCAAAATGAAAGAAACAAATGTTGATTTGACCATTGAGCTTGCTAGATATAAAAATCAAGAAAAGTGTTTTAAAATCAATGAAGAAAAATATGACAAACTTGAAAGGTGTGATCAAAAGTTTGTTTATCAAGAGCAATGTCTTACTAAAAAGATAAATGCACTTCACTTAAGTTATGCTAAAAAGATAACGACTTTGAATGAGGAAATTGCAAATTTAAATAACCAACTTTCAAAAGAAAAGTTAACTTTTTCCTTTCTTAATGAAGAAAAGAAAATGTTGAGAAGACTGATTTCAAAATACGCAAAAACGAGCTTCTTGATAAACAAATTCAACTTGAGCATAAAATAAAAGAATTAGATAATATTTTGGTAAAAAAGGGTCAATCGATTCAAACGATGCACATGCTTTCACCTAAGCCAGACTCGTTTTACCACATCGAACATAAAATGGATTTGGGTTTAAAATGGATCAATCGATTCAAACGATGCACTTGCTTTCACTTAAGCCAGATTCGTTTTACCACACTGAACAAAAAATGGCTTTAGGTTATCAAAATCTCTTTTATCTCATGATCGCTCGCAGACACAACAGAGGTTGTATAAATGGAAATGTTCTATTTAGAAAAGCATGATCCTCTTGATGTGTATGATTCAGAGGAAACACTACAACTTGCTCAAGATAGGTCACTTAAATGAAAACAATTGACAAACGAAATAAAACTGGCCAAATTATCAAAGTTAATTAATCTTTCGGGGGTTTTTGTTTCTCAAAAGGCCAAGTCACGTGAAGAGTTGTATTTTTCAAATACTTCCAAAACGACCAGTGTTTCTAAACCAATTTCAATACTAAATGAAGAGTTTTCGGATGATACTACACCAAGTGTTGCACACAAATGTCTAAATAAGGTAAAAAGTACCATTGTAACTCTTCATCGTGTTGTCAAACAAAAAAATGACTTTAGATGTACACAATTGGTCGTCTTTTGTTCACCAAGAGATTCACAAAATTGTAAAGGATGAAATTTTCTCTATCATTAACCAAGTTTTGATGCTAGATTGCAATTTCGAAATACAATTTTTGAAAGAAGCAACCAAATTTGTTCGAGACTTCAAATCTCTTGCAAAATAAGCTGATGAATCTCTTGCCAAAACACATGGATTTGGGAATTGGAAATCGAGGACTCTTGAGATTCAGAGTTGTAAACATTTCACATTTCAGGTCATTTCCCGATCAATTATTTTATATTTCTTTTTTAGGGTTTTACAGCGTTCGCTTTTAATTATTATCTTATCGTTAATCGGTAAACTAAAAATCATCATTAATGTAAACTGAACACCAAACAAGTTAGTTTACATCAAGCTAGTGTTATATGATTATTAAGAGTATAATTTATAATTTTCATAATTTATTTTTATTGGCTACGTAAAACGCTTACGTTTCGTAATAAATTGCATTCGGGCATACCCGGGAGGAAAAGCACATATACCTAATCACTATTACTCTAAAATACCCACATTATACCAATACATAACAATATAATTAATTTTAACCAAAATATTCCTCATGGCCGGTTTGGAGTATATAATAGAAATAAATCCTTAAAGGGACCCACTTAACTCTTACCTTTAATTTATAAACCTTACACACTAGTAACTCATCCATGTATCCATAATAGGCAGCATCAGTGTACCTAACACCATTTCAGATGTTTTTGAGTTTGGGAGGAGGAGAGATCTTTGCATTTGTACTTGAAACCACTAACACCTTATGGTTTGATTTAAGGTAGTATTAGGACTTCCCAAGATGCTATAAGTAGTAAGTTACATGTAACTAACTCATACACTTTCTCATTTACAAGAAAAACACTCATACTCTCTCAAAAATAAGCCAAAACCCACGGCTAACATTTATAAGCTAGGGTTTCATATTCTTTGATTTTCTTAAAGTCGTATCCAGTATTTCTAGGTTCATTTAAGATCATCTTAAGGTTTCTCAGGGGATTATTACAAGTTGGATTTGGGGTTTACAAGGATTAATCAAGAAAAATATTTAGGGTTTTCTTGATTGGGATTTGATTTGGAAGCTTGGCTAGTGGTATTTATCTTGTGTTCATCATTCACACCTCTTCTATAAGGTCTAATTTAAGTATTTTTTCCATTCATTCATTATCTTATATGTACATACTTGTTATATATGTTAAACACCACCTAGATTTATTTTTGTGATATATGAAGTATTTTAAGGCTTATATAATTTGAATTCACTTTTGTACATGGTGAAGTAATACTTGAAATAAAAGTACATGCTTGGTATAAGTGTTAAATAAATTATATAGATAGTTTACAAATTAAAATATGTAAAGGTTTATTTACAAGTTATATTGTATAAAAATATTGAGGACATGGATTTCATTTTGGACAAGTATTGTGGACATTTGAAAGACTTAATATATGTGAGAAATATGGTATAAACACTTGGTTGAAAGGAATGATGAAAGTTTCTAACTAAAAGGAATTATAAAAAAACATTGTTTTATTAATCAAAAACCCTCTAATTAAATTTTATAACTACTGGTTTGATATTCGTGTTAATGGTATACATTTTATATTTATCAATTATTTATTATAACAAGATAATAAGCGTATAGAAACTTGAAAAACGAGCAATAACGAAGGAGAGTATGAAATTTTTTAGTTTACAATAAATTTAAATGGATAAAAGTATTGTTATAAAAGTTTCTTTTATAAAAAATATTTACTGTTTCAGATTTTATATATTAAGGAGGATATTTTATAAAGATAGTACTTTTCATGACGAATCCAAACATGTAAGAAACTCGAAAAACAGATTTAAAATGAAGGTGATACGTTATTTACAAGTTTAAGTTAAAAAGTATTTTTATAAAAGTAAATTTATAAAAATAAGTTACTGTTCACGACAGTATACTGTTGGGAAATAGTTTTCCTAAATAGAGCTTTTGATTACAAAGATGTGGACATAGGAATCACTAAAAACCGAATTAAAACGAACAAGATACAATTAAAATACGATTTCGATAATTAAAGTTATAAAAAGTATTTTTATAATACTTTCACTTACTGTTTACTGTTTATAACAGTACCAAACCATATTATAAATATAAAATTTGATTAGACTTTTCAAATACAAATCCATACATATAAAGAACAAGCGAAACGGATTAAATATGAGTAAGTTATGACTTTTGAAAGGTTATGACGATTAATTATATAAAAGTAGTTTATATAATTTTATAAAAAAATTAGAACTACTGTTCATCTGGGGCAATAAAATATTATATATATAAATTTTTGATAGGATTTTCTTAATCAAAACTTGTGGACATAAGGAAACACTTGAAACCAGAGTTAAAAAGATAAAGATAGATGGTTCATTAAACCGTATGCACTATCTTCAACTTTTGGTGTATATATATAAATACAATTAATACCACTTACTTATAAATATAATTAATATAACTCGAATAATAATAGTAAAACGTGATTATTAACAAACCACGTCAAGTAGTGAGTACGAAAACCACACTTTATTTTACGGATACACAAATACAAACACTTCTATTCAGATAGAAGTACGGTTTTAAACATTGTTTTGACATTATAAAGAAAATAAAGCAAGGCATATTAGGTGGTAGATGGTGTTGTAACAATATACGCTTTGTGAGTGTAGTATTATTCAAGTTAACGATTGTACTCAACGGCCTATTTTAATTAGGTTGCATCCCTCGGTTTATCCGATATTGACGTTTCCATTCACTTGATTCATATACCTCAGTTTATTCACTAACGTGTGAGTTCATAGCCCTATGTTTTTACGATTATAATGATTTACAACTTTTGGGGTGAGAAACATGCATTGTTTTACAAATTGGACGCAAGTGTTACATTTTTTCTGATTACGTGTTTGCCTAAGTAGCGGATACCCACTTATTGTAGTGCCATTATCATGAATGTCAATTACTTTGTGTGTTCGAGCACGGCGAATGTTAAAAAGTTGATCTATTTGGGATTGACATCCCAGTTGGGTGAGTAGTAGCACTCACTGTGCGGTTTGTCGGACACGGACGTATACATGTCGGATTTAGGATGTTTGCGGTGTCTTTAGAACATCATCAAGGGCATGTTGGTCTTTTATATTGCAATTCATACATGTCGAGCTTTAGTGTCATAAGCTTAGGGAAATGTAATTACACTTTGTGATGTTTGCATCTGTTGCACTATCATACACATGGAAATCTTGCGGTCCTACATTATATTTACATAAACCTATTAATTTACCAACTTCATATGATTGACATTTTTAAGCATTGTTTTCTCAGGTCAATGAGGCACGATGTGCTAAGGATTACATTGGGCGATAACTCTTCTTAGGGGAGTCATGCATAAAAGATTTGGAGTCATTACATCTGGGGATTTTTGTTATGATCTAAAATCTTTGTTATTAAATGTTGAACAATTTAAGCCGTTGCGCTTTGTATTAAACAATTTCAATAAATCCAATGTATCGTATTTTAAACGACTCTTTTAGAGGTCGTTCTCATATCTTGTGCTATTGATCTATGAGGTAATGCTCCCGGACTCATTAATCTGCTGCGACCCTATTTGGGGGTGTGACAGCAGTTGTCAGTAAGGATATTATGTCTATTGTGCAAAGTAATTCTGTTGTAGATACATCCAATCTCCAAACTGAGCTTGAACATACGAAAGAACGTTTTAAAAATTGTTTCATTAAAAGGAGAATGATATGTAAACTTTGGAAATGATTGGTGTTGCTCTTTGGAATAATTGGCACACAAAATGTGAAGAATGCAAATATGACAAGATTTCATATGATAACGATCGAACGGTTTCAAGCTCAGTTAGGAGATCTAAAGGGTAAACGTGAGGATACTCCATGTGAATCAGATACCCTTGATCCTTTGTCTTAGAAACTAGAGAATGAGAACATGGAATTAGAGTTTCACGTTTTAAATTATGCCAAAGAAAATGCTCATCTTAAGACCACATATAAGAACCTGTTTGACTCTATCAATGTAACACGAGCTCAAACCAAAACCATAACTGACTATTTTCAACAAAAGTTACATGATACGATTTATGAAAATGCTAAGCTAAGAGCCTAGTTATTTGATAAGGTTTCTGAACAAAATGACATCACCAAAGGTACGAGTGTGAATACTACGTTTACAAATCAATCAACCGAGAGGAAACCATCTTTGCAATCTTTAAGAAATAATTTTGTTGTGAGACAACCAAATGCATTCAATCTGAACGTCTAAATTTTTTAAAAACTCTGGTTCTTCCAAAGGTTGTTGAGACGAATGATTTGTCAAACCCAGTCACTTTAAACTCGGTACCTACCACCACAGAATCAAAATTTATGATAAATGATAAAGTGATTGCCCTTGGAATGTTAAGGATTAATTCGTTTAAGACTTCTAGGGAAGATAAATTTGTGCCTATCAACAAAGTTAGAGCAAGCGTTAGGACAAATCCGATCACTGTTTCACAACCTCATGTCATCACTAAGAAACATGTCAATTCTGATTCAAATGGTTTGTTTTCTACAGGATTAGACAACACTGCTAAGACCAGAAGGCCACAGCCTAGGAGCAATACAAAGAATGATAAGTCCTCTGCGTCCCTAAGGGATAGTTACATCAAAAATAAAGAAGTTGAAATAGAAGAACACCATAGGAATTTACTGCTTTCTAAGAATAAGAAACATATGTCGCTGAATGAAATAATCGTTAAGTCTTGCTATTCAAATGATAAATCTGAAGTTATTTTGCTATGTGTAAGCCAATGTTTAATACTGCTAAACATATGTCTGTGTGGCTTTTTATTTACTTAATTATGTAATGGCATAATATCTCTGTGGATAAGAAACAAAAGGCAAATGGTTCAAATATTGCAAATCAAAAGAAAATCAAGCCAAAGGTTAAGAAACCTAAGAATGTAGGGTCCATAGAAAGACTTGCTTCACCTAAGCCTAGGAAACCTAAAGCATTCCTTAGGTAGTCACCAACTAGAATAATTTTTGACCTTAAAGGTAAAATAATCACATCTAGTGAATCTGAGTGTTAGTCTGACTGCTCAAATGGTGATAATGCATGTACTTCTAACCCTCAAGAACCTACAAACAAACAGTTTCTAAATTCCACTTCTTTTCTTGGCAGGTTATCCAAATTTGTTTATGGTGCGTCGACTCGGGTTGTTCCAAGCATATGACCGGGAATCTAAAGCTTCTCATCAATTTCGTCTGGAAGTTTTTGGGAACTGTCCGCTTTGGAAATGATCATGTTGCTGCAATTCTGGCTTATGGTGATCTACAATGGGGAAATATTTTAATCACCGGGGTTTATTTCATTGAGGGCTTGAGGCATAATCTGTTCTCAGTTGGGCAGTTTTGTGATTCAAATTTAGAGGTCGCTTTCAGAAGAAACACTTGTTTCGTCAGAAATCTTAAAGGAGTTGATTAGTTAAAAGGAAATTGCACAACCAACCTGTACACCATCAATCTCCATGATATGGCCTCTGCATCTCCAATTTGCCTCATGGCCCATTCCACTTCTACCAAGTCATGGTTATGGCATCAACGTTTATCCCACTTCAACTTTGACACCATAAATGACCTCGCCAAAAAATGATCTGTTACCCTAGGTCTTTCCAAAATTCAAATATTACATAAAGAACATCTTTGTCCTCTTGTGAGCAAGGAAAAAAAACAAAAGGCATCTCACCCACCACCAAACCAGATTTTGAATTCCAAGCAGAGTTACATCTTCTTCATATGGTTTGTAGGTCCAATGAGAAGTCGAAAGATAACTAGAAGCGTACATTCTGTGATTGTAAACAATTACTCTCCTTACACGTGGTAACTTTCTCAAAATCAAAAGATGAAGCAACAGAGGAGATTAAAACCTTTCTCAAGAAAATTACAGTTCTCCTGCAAGCTTCAGTCATTATTGTAAGAACCGACAATGACACAGAATTCAAAAATCAAGTGCTTCAAGAATACTTTAATAGTGTTGGCATCTCTCACCAAGCATCTTCTGTCAGAACCCCTCAACAAAACTGAGTAGTGAAACGAAGAAACCGTACGCTAGTGGAGGCTGCTAGAACAATGTTGATTTTTTCTCATGCACCGTGTAAGCAATAAGATATCACTATCTAAACTCGATCCAGAGGTCGAGGAGGATTAAACAAGAACTTAGCCATATTATTTAGAGAGAGAAAGGTAAGATGTGTGTTTTCTAGAGAGAGAAAGACACATACTAGTGAGATACAAAATGAATCCTCACCCCTCCATGGAAGTATGGAGGGGTAATTATATGTTCAAGACAAGGAAACGTATTCTACTTAACATTTCTAGAACCAGGCATGCTGAGTCTTGCCTTAATGAAAACTAATGATACATTCGGATAAGTCAACATATTTTAAGCTAACAATCTTCCCCCAAGATGTGGACATATGGAGATTACTTACAAATGTTCCAACGAGGTACAAATTACAACACAAATAAAGTCTTCGCAAAGCGCTTCCAAAACCTAAAGATATCTTCTGAGTTCTCCTGGTCTTAAACTTGTACTCCAGCTTGGATCTTCAGTGTCTTTACTTGTACATGAACCATTGTAAGTATGCATGAGTTGGATTAAGTTCCCCCTAATTCATGCTGCATGTCCATTAAAAGATTTCTTCTTAGACTTCTTTTGCAAATTTCTGCATCAAGCTTCTCCATAAACCAACAATCCCTACGTGACAATTCTGCAACTGCTAATGCAGCTTTAACCCATCTTCTATATGTCTTTGACGTGCACATTAGAATTTTATAGAGAAGAAAAACCACATCCAAAAACTACTGCAACTTGTTCCATGGGTCTTGGTGAATATTCCGTTCGGGGTACAAATGCGAGAAATCAGTAACATTCTTCTCACAAAGGCATATACTAACACAAATCATATTAATAAAGTAGTATACACTACCTTCCCCCGAAGAAGTTGACATGTAACATCAAAGTCAAAGTCAACTAAGTCCCGGAGTGAAGACATTTTCCTCAATGATGGTTGGAACATCTCAGGAAGCACATTTTGTCGAGTGTACGTCTATGATATCGGAGAAGTTCTTGTCTTAACAGCTACAAATATTGAAATCCAAACAAAAAACAAACCATTACCCATCTTGTCTTCAGAAACCATACGAGGAGAAAGCAAGAATCAAGAAAACTTGGTATAATCAAGGTCTGTATATGAATGTCGTTGAAGAACTTTGAGAATTTTGCTTAGACTGTGAAGTACCATTGTCTTGGAATAGCACAATAATATCCCGTGAGAATTGCTGATTACATCTCAACCTTTAAACTCTCTAGCTAACTTACCAACCTCGTATTCTGTCGGCTATTGTTATGACCACTTGGTGAAGTAAACTCAATATACCAAACTTGAAACTGAAGTAAAATCACCCAAATTTGTTACTTAAGCTTTCACTGTTGTTGATTGAAGAACGATGCAAGATTAAATCTATAAGTACTCTATACTCAACCAGAAAAGTATAAAAAGTACAACACCTCTTGAAATTATCCACATCGACATCTGCGTGTGACACTGAGTACTACAATGTAACTCCTTTAAGTGATAGCTATAACCCGTGAGCACTACAATGTAACTCCTTACATCAGGAAATAACTAGATAATCTAAGTCTTAATCATAAGCTGTATACGTTCAAGCAAGTCATCAATCGATAGATTGGGTTTGAAGAAAAGGGGTAGAAAGTAGAAGGAAGTCTCGATGATGAAATAAGTAGACGCCTTCGTGAAACCCACTTCAATCACAAATAAGGGATACCAAATCAACTTCGTGATCACTTGTCATTGTAATCCGAATCCTTAGCCATTTATCGTTTTAGTGAATCTTATTAGGATCATTTTTAGTGTTATGTATCGTGTTTGTTGTGTTGTTGTTCAGGAATGTCGTTAAACTAGTACAAATGTTATTTGAATTGTAGGTAACGAATCTACATCGTCTAGTTCAACTTGTCATGATCGTGTTTTGATACTCGGCTTAATCCTATAATTACTAGCACCACAACTATGTAAATTTTTTGGATTATAACTCAATCAAGTCCAGCCCAAATCCTTTAATTATGCTCGGTCTATAACTGAATCATTATAACATCAAAATTATTGAAATGAATCCGGTGTACCACAAAATCTAAAACTCCAGCCCACTTTTTGACAAAGCCCAAGTCCATCACACACTAACCATACCCGGTCAAATAAAAATTAGAGATATATATCCCACATACCCTAATTTTTCTCAAACCCTAATCAGTTTACACCTTAAACTCACGCAGTCATCCTCATCTCTCCCAAAATGATAACAAGACTCTTATCCCTCCAACCAATATCCAACACAAGAACGTTCAACCTTATAACTCCAATCTCTTCAAACCCACGAATCAGTACATATCCCTACCCTAATTGTAAGGAGCATCTAGCGTTACCACAACCTTAATACTTCTCATAAGTATCAGACGCAACCATACTCCAAATATATCACACCGTTTCAGTTAGCACACACTGACGAAAGAAGAACCAAGAGTATCGGCTTCAAGATCCTTATATGTGCTCGGTAGGTTGTTTTTTGTTATATTTATTGATTGAATTCAATCGAAATAAAGCATAGTTTAATAGCATAATTGTTATAAGACTATCTTCAATTTCGTAAATCAAAAGTGGTTTTATTTACCATCACAGATCGATGATGAGGTGGGTTTCATGTTATTGATCATTATAAGGTCTTGAACTTTATTTGTAAAACACGAAACACAATCTAAGATCTTGATTTAATAGTTCGATTCTTGTTCGATTCTTGTTGATGTGTGATTGGAGAAGGGTGAGATTAAATGTGACGATGGGAATTAGGTAGTCTTGGATTTGTTGGATTTGAGAGGCTATTGTTGATTGAGGTTTTTTTGCAATTAGTAAGGTGTTTTATTGATGTTGTTGTTAGAGTTTGGTTTAAGTCAGAGTTGCTTATTCGGTTGACAAAGTCTACTGCGAATCCGGTGGCTTAAGAAAACTGTGATTTCGGTTCTTTAAGGCTAGCTGCGAGTTTTGTTCCTTAAGGCTAATTGCGAGTTCGGTTCCTTAAGGCTAACTACGAGTTCGGTTCTTTAAGGCTAACTGCGAGTTCGGTTATCGAAAAACTGCCAATCCGGTTGTGCTTATACATTTTTGTCTATTTGCCAAACAAACAAAATCGTCCTTTTGTCTTTTTGCAAAAACCACAAAACACTGTCCTTGCAAGCTACATGGATCTGTGTTTCCATTTTTATCCAAATAAGCCCAGAAATGATAAGCTTAAAAAATAAGCAGTTTGTAGAAACAAAACAGATTCAAAAATAAGCCATGACCAGTAAGCTTTGAATAAGCTTAAATAAGATGAAAAACAGGCTGACAGCCTTGAAATAAGACAAACCAGAAACAGGACGAAGTAAGCAGAACATGAAACAGACCCAAACAAGGACTAAATAAGCTGAAAATAAGCTTTAACCAACTGATAATCCTAAACATGACAAATCTGGACAAAAACACACAATAACAAAGATTCTAACCATGGCTTTTTATGGACAAATAAGCCACAAAATGGGGGTGGGGTGTGGGGTGGAGGGGGGGGGGGGGGGGGGGGGGGGGGGGGGGGAAGATGGGGGGGGGGGGGGGGGGGGGGGGGGGAAAAAATAAAAAGGGGGGGGGGGGGGGGGGGGGGGGGGGGCAATAATAAGCTGTAATAAGTTGTAAATAAGCTTAACAGCCACAAAACAAACAAACACGAATACAATACACCCCTGGTTAGCTCTGATGCCAATTGTAAGAACCCAAGAACACTGAAACAAGAAAAATAGAAAGGAGATATGAAGAATTTTAGAGAGAGGTTAGAGAGAGAAAGTAGAGAGAAGAAAAAAGAGATGGTTGAATTACAAATGTGAAAAATACAAATGGAACCAACACCCTCTCCACACTTGGAGAGGGGTATTTATACTTACCACCATGAGGCTTACATGCCTATGGGCTTTCTATAGGCCAGGCTCAGGATTACTTGGGATTTAGCCCATAACATGTAACCGATTAGATTACTTAAACGAGCTTGTTTACCCTTCTAGCCTATTACAACATACATGAGATAAAGACCAAGATTAATAATATAATTTGAGGCGAACACATCGTTATTCTTATGGGCTGAAGCAATTGCTACTGCATGCTACACTCAAACCGCCTCCACTCCATTCACCGTCATTTGACAAAACCGACCATACACCTTTATTAAAGGCATAAAACTTAGATATCTCCTTTCTACATGTATTCCAGACTCTCTGTTATCCCCAAAGAATGATCATGAAGACATTGGGAAGCTTGGTGCAAAAGGTGACATTGGTTTTTTCATTGGTTATTCTGCTACTTCCTATGCTTACAAAGTTTTTTGGTAGTTTTTGTCTGTTTTTGGTCATTTAAGCTCGTTTTTAGAGGTAAAAGATATGTGTAATTAAGCACTTATCAAAGCTCCAGTCATTATTGTAAGAACCGACAACGGCACATAATTCAAGAATCAAGTACTTCAAGAATACTTTAATAGTGTTGGCATCTCTCACCAAGTGTCTTCTGTCTGAACACCTCAACAAAATGGAGTCATGGAACGAAGAAACCAGATGCTAGTTGAGGCTGCTAGAACAATGTTAATTTTCTCTCGTGCACCGTTATTCCTATAGGCTAAAGCGATTGCTACTGCGTGCTATACTCAAAACCACTCTATCATTCACCGTCATTTTGACAAAACACCATACGAGTTCATTAACGTCAGAAAACCAGATATCTCCTTTCTTCATGTATTCGAGGCTCTCTGTTATCCCAAGAATGATCATGAAGACATTGGGAAACTTGGTGCAAAAGGTGAAATTGGTTTTTTAATTGTTTACTCTGCTAATTCTTGTGCTTACAGAGTTTACAACCGAAGGACAAAGAAAATCATGGAGATAATAAATGTAATTTGATGAGCTTTCAGCTATGGCTTTAGAACAACACAGTTCAAAACCCAGGCTTCAAAGCATGACTTCTGGACAAATCAGTTCAAGACTCGATCTTACTTATGCTCTATCAACAATAACAACTCAACAACTAACTGAACGTGATTGGATTTACTATTCAAAGCCATGTATAATGATTACATTGGTGGTTAACCGTCAACTGCTACAAGAACTGCTTCGGCTGCTTGTACACCTCAAGTTCTTCAAACTCCAATGACATCTACAACAACAGCAGACACTGCACTGGCACCAACAAATTCATCCTCTCTAGCTACAAATATTCCAATCACTTCACATGATGTTGACGAGCTCGAAACATAACAACATGTTTAACAACAAGATAATCAAGCTCCACTCCAACCCGAAATAGTTGCTAATAATGTTCCAAATGTTATGCTCAATGGGAATTCATTTGTTAATCCTTTTTCTCCACCATCTAAAAGTGCTGCTGAATCATCATCTTTACAATATGTGGATCCATCGAACATGCATACGTTTTACCAACCATACCCTCACGAATATATATAGACTAAGGATCATCCTTTAGAACAAGTGAGCGAAGAACCCTCACGACCAGTTTTGAAAAAAAATCAATTACGAACAGATGGTGACATGTGCATCTACGCACTAACTGTGAGCACTATGGAACTAAGAAATGTCAAAGAGGCTATGACCGACCCTGCATGGATTGATTCAATGCAAGAAGAGCTTCTCCAGTTCAAAAGGCTTGATGTATGGGTGTTAGTTCCTTATCCGGTTAACATAAAACCCTTACTTTGAAATGGCTATTCAAGAACAAGCATGATGAAGAAAATACGGTCATCCGAAACAAGACTTGTCTGGTTGTGAGAGGGTGCCACCAAGAGGAAGGAATAGATTTTGAAGAACCTTTCGCTCCGGTTGCTAGAATGGAAGCTATCAGGATATTTTTGGCATATGCTGCACACAAATCGTTCACTGTATTTCAAATGGACATGAAAACTGCTTTCTTGCATGGTACATTAAAAGAGGACATGTACGTGTGTCAACCTGAAGGTTTGTCTACAAGTTAAAGAAAGCACTATATGGGTTAAAGCAAGCACCAAGGGCATGGTACGATGAATTATCAAAGTTTCTCCTACAAAATCACTTCTTCAAAGGCACCATTGATCCAACG
>BQNB010134380.1:0-18320 GCA_026074375.1 Tanacetum coccineum | reverse complement strand
TATGATTACGAGTAACTTGCGCACTTTACGTTACATATTACAAGTTACATATTTGTCATCACCAAAACATAAAGAGACAGTATAGATTAAATATTGTAATATTTGCACTAACAATCTCCCCATTTTTGATGATGACAAAATATGTAAACTATAATACATAGTAAAGTTTAACAGTTACTCATTTACATTCCTTCTCCCCCTTTTGTCAAAACAAAAAGGTGTTTCTCAAAGATAGGTTAGAGCATATAGGTTGGAAGTTAGAGAAGTAGGTAAGTGTTCCGAGTATATTGGTTGGAGAAATTAGAAGAAGGTAGGCGCTTCGAGTATATAGATAGAAGGTATGAGGAAAAAAGCGTGAGAAATAAAGATTAAAGGTGATTTTGTGTTTCTTGGATAGTTGAGAGGAGGTCATAAGAAATAAGAGGAAGACATAAGGAGAAGGTAGGTTATTCAAGTATATAAGTTGAGAAGAAGAGGAGGACCTCAAGGTTGAAGATGATTTTAAAGTGGAGGAGGTAAAGTATTTAGAGTATGGATGAACCCTTCATTGTATTTGACAATCCCATGTCCAAAATGGGTATTGGTTTGAGTCTAGGTAAGTCTAGGTATTTCCGGGGTGCGCCCAAATGTATTTTATCGCGAAACGTAACCTTTTTACGTGACTGATAAAAATAAAATGCGCAAAGTACATAATTATTCTTAAAGTAATTATTTCTTACTTGTTTGATGTAAACCTTAATTTAATTGGTGACCGTTTACATTCATTGATTATTTCTAGTCTACGCGGTTTAGCTTAAAAGTAAATATTAAAAGTAAACGCGCATCGGACTAAAGTAAATAGTGATCATTAACATAGTCGTACAATGACACCAAAATGAGAAATGTTACACTATCTTCTTATAAAGGTGAGCTTGCATCATCCCAGTTAAGTCTTCTATCATCACGGTTTAACCAACTCTACGCTATTTACTCACATATCTTTGAGCTCCCCCTTGCTCATTGCACCCCAATATAATTACATTCCTTGCATAGTGTCTTTAGTGGATCTATGGATCAAATAAATTACCATCAAACCTCATGACGTTTGTTGAATGCAATTCAAATGAGTAGGACGCTTGTAAGTGCTCCCCTTGGTGTATGCTCCCCCTTGTTTGGGGCACCAAAGAATCAAGATATAAATGTGTGCTACAAAACAAAGTTAGTAGACAAGTGCACATATATATGGCAATACATTAGCGGGGAACTAAACATGCATCTTTAGGTGTTAGTATTCTAAAGCATGACACTTTGAAAGAGAGTTAGAAACTAGACACATGCAATCAATATTTTAAAATCAACAACCTAACTGATAAAATAAAAAGACTCGAGATGTATGCTTAGGGACTAAGATTCGACCGAATTTTAATAAATGAGAATGGGATTCGTTTATTGATTGACACAAAAATATTATGAGAATGACTTTAAAGGTAGACGAATGTCACTTAATATCTTGACGAGATATGCCAAAATATATACTTTAAAAGGATAAAAAGAAAGATAATATGAGGATGGAGACGATATGCTCTTGGACGTGAATGAAAATGATTCCATAGAGCTAAAAAGTGGGGAAGGATGAGCGAGACTAAAGAAGGAAGGTGTTGACAAGAGGTTGTCAGAAAGGATTGATATATCATTTGCACTAACAATTGATGTGCATGTGATCCTATCGAGATAAAGGTAGACGATTGGTAATTCAAAGGTTTGTTTGGTGTTTTGTTGGTTGTCAATGTTGAGGAACAAAGGTGGGTATGTGAAATGAGGTTGTAGTTCATTTATGATGGAAGAATAATGAGAGACTGATGACATCAAATAACGTCTATTTTATAGCAACATTTATCCCACGATATTAACCCATTTTGTACAGTTATTACAAAGAATTGTTACTTAATTATTTATATTTGAGAATTGCAGTAATTATAGAGTAATTAGTAAAACATGGCAAAAGGCGCGCATTCTGGAGCTTAAATGAAGATATTTTGAAGATTACTATTCTAAAGACCAATACGCCGTATCCATCAAGAAGATACGGCGTATCCGTGCCTGCACTTATGAAAGACCACAAAAGATTAAAGAGCAATACGCTATATCCAGAGGACTCAATACGCCGTATTCAAGATATGGAATCAATATAATATTCTGGAAGATATCAAACGTGGTCCCTACTCCAAGAAATCCCCAATACGCCGTATCCAACCTATTGGATACGCCGTATTGAACCGACTTCTAGACATTATAAATAGAAAACCCAAAAATGAGTTTTAAGTGTGCTAAATCATATTCTCAATACCTAAACCACAAAAATCGATTTTTAGAGGAGAAAAAGAGCAGAAGAGGTCGAGCAACGTATTCAATTCCATAGGAGACATCGTGTAATTCCATATACTTTAGTAATCGTTCAGTTTTTGGTATCATTCGTTAACTCGGTTAGTTTACCTTGGCTAAATTATTACTCTTGTATTTATTATGACGATTGAAGGCTAATACCTTCGGGTATTAGCCATTATTATGAAGATCTGAATGTTTGGTATTTGTTTATATCGATTTCTTGATTTATCGTTGTATGCTTGTTTATGTTTATCAATTTATACTTGTTTACGCGCTTTTGTATGTGACCTATCATTCAACTGGATCTAGCTAAGTGGACCAAGCGGATCTAGAGTCCGAGATAGCTCTCCATATAGTAATTTATACACCTAGAATAATAGTTACACAAATATTGTCCTTCTAAGTCTGTGTCTAGGATACGCTTTAGGCTTAACTAGTTAATTTTATATTGCCAATGGTTTATTGATCGTGTTGACTAGCAGGTGACCTAGATAATTCAACAAATAATGTTCTTATTCCATTGGATAGTTGGAAAAATGGACTACTGGTTTATAGATTGCCATTAAGCGGTTTAATCCCTAATATAGATTATAATTAGCAAATAAGGATGCTTTATGCAGATGCTTCAATTGTGACAGAAATAACGTGTCTAGGTCTTAGGATGATGTAATGCCTAAGTCTTAAGAATGATATACCACCTCGAGAGATGAAATCATTGCACTAAATAAACAAACCAATGTTCTAATCGGATTAATAATGGTTAATACAGTTTTCTTATATAAGGTTCGACTGCTCTTTTATCTTTTGTTAATTAGCTTGTGTGGGTAACATTTTCTTGAATTGATTGTAGTCACCAACCAAACCGTGCCAGTCTCTCAGGCTGAAAACCCCCCTTTTTCCATTAGAATTAGGATTTAGACTGACATAGGTTTAACATAGGATTAGAAAAGAATTAACATAGATTAGATAACCAATATATTAATTAAAATTGATAGATTTAACCTCGCTCTCAGTGATCGACACTCTACGTACCACGAAACTACTACCAATCGGGTACACTGTCCGTTAAAGTGTTGTTTTTGGTTGAGTCGGTAAAATATAAATTTAAAACTTGAATCATATAAAAAACAACCCTACACTACAACAAATCATGGAAGAATACGGAAGATTACACGATGAAGTGAAGCTTAACGAAGAAATAACTCAAGTTAATGATCTCCCGACACCTGTCCACTGTTTTGGCCATAACTCGGTCATACGAACTTTGTTTTAGTTGATTCAAGCGGCAACGCGAAGAGGATTCAATTTTCTAAAACCTTGAAAAAAGCCAAGTGCTGAAGTTGCAGAAAGTGTGGCGGTTTTTGCCAAAGTGCGGCACACTTTTCAGTCTGTGGAAAAATTAAAGGCAATTAAATGCTAAGTGCATTAACTCACGAAGTGCGGCGCACAAATAAGTTTGTGCGGCACACTTTGGACCTCGAAAAGCCTATAAATACCCTCCCAAGCTCTCTTATTTTACACACTCTCATACAAATCAATTCCATTCATCTGGAACACCTAGAGTAGGGATTTTTAGGGATAAAGGCTTGACAACCCTTGTTCCAAACATCCCTCTATGCCACCATCACCACCATCGAATACCACCACTCTCCACCACATTTTCCAAAGATCCACTATCACCCTCATACCTCATCCATCAATTTCCAAAACCTAACAACCCATATACATGGAGAATTCACCATAATTTTTCTAAGTGCTCAATATAAAACCCATTTCTAAACACCCCCTTTTCCATCTACCATTGTTGTTGTCGCTGAATTCCCAGGAGATTAGTGATATATTCCGGTTGGTTACAAAAGTATAGGGTGTACGCTGGATATTGGAATCATTAGTTGATGTTGGTATTGGTTGTTGAGTCAAATATTTAGTTATTTGATCTTTTATTCTCGTACACTTTTGTTTACGAATCGTTGGTACATTCTTATTCATATTTATGATGAAATATTATGAGTTTATCGTTAATAATATGGTTGTTATATATATGAACATGGAGTAATTGTATTGTTGGGAATTAAGGTCTTCTATAAAGTTTATACCGCTAGCTCAACTTAGTACTGCCAAGCTTAAAGAGTTTGTACTGTAAAGATTATAACTACCAGTACTACGTGGTTAGTACTGCTAGAGAAAAAGTTAGTACTGCCAATACTAACTTAGTACTGCTGAGAAGAAGTTAATACTACTGAAGATTGAAGACTGCATGAAGATAAAGACATGTGAAGCGATATGCATGGATTTGTTCAAAGTATATATTCTATAAAGATAGGAAGATATGTACAAGATTATATATTTAGAAGATATGTTGATATCTTATAGAAGTTTAAAAGATTTGTACTTATCTTGTAAAGGACTTCTTGGTGTATAAAAGAAGATCCTAGGTTATGGTTTTAGATATCAGTTTTCCATAGAATTCATAGCTTCAAGGTTGTAAATCCTATCACTTTGTTAGAGTGATCGTATTAATATATTTAAGCTTATTGTGTTTGTTATATCTTTCTGTGTGTCAAACATACTTTACTGTTTCATTAAGTATACTTCTTAGTGGTATAAACTAGATTCCGCATAGTTTATATCATTCACTCAAAGTTTCATTCTTAGTACTTTTGTATTTATCCAAGGATACTAAACCTTACATCAAGCTAAGGAGTTAAAGATCTATTCATTAGGATCAACAATTGGTATCAGAGCTTATTGTGAAGCTTTAAATAAGAAGAAATAACCAATACATCCCAGATCTATTTCTCAAGTGATAAGATAGAGGCGGGAACCACTACTACCAATATGACTACAAGAATTCCTATTCTCAACCCAGGTGACTATGATCTCTGGTTAATAAGGATAGAACAATAATTTTTAATGACTGATTACTCCCTATGGGAAGTAATTAAGAATGGTAACAAAGTGCTAAAGAGAACTGTTGGAACAGTCGAACAGGATTATCAACCCACTACTATAGAAGAAAAGAAGGACATGAGGAATGAGATGAAAGCAAGAGCAACTCTGTTGATGGCACTCCCAAATAAGGACCAACTAAAGTTCCACTCATATCAAGATGCAAAATTGCTCATGGAAGCCATAGAGAAGAGGTATGGAGGAAACAAGGAATCCAAGAAGGTTCAAAGGACACTTCTCAAGCAACAATATAAGAACTTTGCAGCATTAAGTTCAAAAACAATGGATCAAACCTTTGATAGGTTACAAAAACTTATTAGTCAGTTAGAGATCCAAGGAGAAGTGATTAACCAAGAAGATATGAACTTAAAGCTGTTGAGAAGTCTTCCATCTGAATAGAAGACTCATGCTTTAATTTGGAGGAACAAGGTGGAAATAGAAACCATCAGTTTGGATGAGTTGCACAACAACTTAAAGATATATGAATCGGAACTTATAGGATCAGCAAGCACAAGTTAAAATCCACAAAATGTGGCTTTTGTATCCAACAACACTAACAGCACCAACAATACAAATAAAGCAGATAATACTGCTTATGAAGTTAGTACTGCTCATACTCAAGGTAATGGTGTTAACTCTACATCTCTAGATAATCTTTGTGATGATGTGATATGTACTTTCCTTGCAAGTCAACCTAACTCTCCTCAACTTGCTCAAGAAGATCTAGAACAACTTCATCCTGATGATCTGGAAGAAATGGATCTAGTTTTTGGCGCTATTGCCGGGGAGTGAAAATTAATCTTGATTTTTATTTTGATATTTTGGTTTTTAACATTAGATTAGATCTAACCCTTAGGATTAGTGTAATTTAGATTAGTGTATATTTTTGTATATTCTGTATATTTTGTATATTTGTCTTTTATTGTTTGCTTGTATATTTGTGTGTTTAATTGTTTGCCTATTTAATTGTTTTTCATGAATACACTATTCTGGTCGACAGTTGAATACGGCGTATCCAGTTCTCTGTCCAATACAGCGTATTCATCCCAACAGATTAATACGGTGTATCCACTTCCATTGGATACGGCGTATCGATCGTCTGGGACAGAAACTAAAATAATTGATTTTCGTGCAAATTTTTTTTTCTTCTTCAGAGCAAATCCTGCTGATATTTTTACCCTTGTTACAGGAAGAACTTGTCAGAGCTAGTTGATTGAAGAAGAAACTACATAAAGTCATGGCTGAACCAATTTTTGATGACATTGAAAAAGCTCCAACTGAACCCAATCTTTCTATCACCAGTAACGATATTGAAATTGAGCTCAACGAGAAGTTTTGGGTGGAATTACGAAAGAACATATATCAAGGAACGTATAATGAAGACGTGGTGGAACACATTGCCAAAGTACTTAAATTAGTGGATTTAATCTACGTTCCTGGCGTGGATTCCCATCAACTACGAATGAAGGTCTTTCCTCTCTCATTGGCTGATGATGCTAAAGAATGGTGGATTAGTGAGGGAGATGGAAAAATCACCACTTGGGAGGAGCTTGTTGAGAAATTCTTCTGTAGATTCTATCCCGAATCATACGATGGAGAGGATGAAATGTTGGACGAAGGAGAGAACTGGGGAATTGATCCACTCAAATTCTTATCAAACGTAAACACAGCATTCAAAAACCATAAGAAATTTGATGGGAGAACTCAAAAAGTGATATTTCACTCATGGATGAATGGAAATTGGAATAAGAGATATGTGGACAACAATACTTCAAGCAATAATGAATGGAAGGAATCTAAAAATCAAAACCCATCCAACACTGCTATTGATTCATTCTTCAAAGCCTATGACGTTCGCAATATTGAAAAAGAAAATGAACAAGGACAAACATTGCGTAAAGATAAACATAATGGAGATAAGCAACCTACAAAGAAGGTGCAAAGCAGAAAAGTTTGAAGCTATTCAATACTCGATGGGACCCAACGAATAATATATTGCTATTGGAAGTTATGAATATGATATTTGGGAGAGAAACGAAGATAATTTGTTCATAATCTACCAAGATATTTTTCAGAAAAAGGACGAAGGATAGAAAGTGACGCGTACCAAGAAGTAAAAGGAAGCTGAAGAAAATTCTAACTTAAAGACTTCGCTGTAAACAAAAGTGCCTCCCGGGAGACAACCCAGAATGTTATTTAATTTTGTTATCGAGTTGTTTCCCAGATTCATATGGCGTATCCGCCCCATTCTTGTTTTGGTTTTTTTTTTAAAAATAAAACCAATTTTTTATTTTTTTATATGGCGTATTGAATATTTGATGCACGTTATTAGTCTTTATTTTTTATGCACTTTAAAAAATATTATTGTCAGTTCTGCGAATACGCCGTATTCATCTACTTGATACGCCGTATCCATAGTCTGACTCGTATTTAGTTTATTTTAGTTAACCGTAGATACCAAGATAGGAATGCACCTGTTTTTCCTATGTTTTACACAGGACCTCGTGAAGGAAATAACCACGAATATTAGTGGAGAATTTACAAATCTGGAAATCTTGAAATGTTGGAGTTTGAACCTCAAGACGGCGGTTTCAACATTATGATTGCTCATAAACACACAATTAGAGAAGACCTACCGAGCACATATCAGGGGAAGTTTCTCATTCTAATTCTTTTTAAATTCCCGTATTTAATGTTTTATATATACAACGAGGACGTTGTATAATTCAAGTGGGGGGATGGAATTAGAATGTTTACTTGTCCTATTTTTCACACTAAAATGCTTAAATTATGCTCAAATTTAAAAAAAATTCAAGCATACCTTTATGAAATTACTTGATACATAACCCGCACACAATAACCCTTGATAGATATTGTGAGGATTTAACCTTTCCGTTTCAAATGTTTACCCAAATTCCACAAAAATATGAGTGTCCCGGTGATGTTGTAGACTTTAAAACTTGGCTTGGTATATCTATACGAGTACTACATAATGAGTATATGGATTAATTGGGAGTAACTTTGTTTAAATTGGTAAAACCTTGGATTACAACCAAATCGCCTATAACATGTTGTTTATTAACAACTACACCGGTTTAGTTAACCTCCCGTTAAACCCTTCCACTCTCATCTTTAGAGTGATGATCCACTAGAAAACCCGTAGAGCCAATCCTTTAGGAATTTACACCAATTATTTGTTTCGTTACACCATACACCTAAACCTACCATGTTAGATTAAGTTTATTTAAAATTTGTAGTTTATTAAAGTGTAAAGTCTGGGGTTTTAGGTTTATTTATTTCCTGAGTCTTGTGTCATTTTCTATCTTTGGTGTGGTTGGAAATTTGCACATTGCAAATGGGAATGTATACTAGTAGTCAAAGCTCATGTGATTTTACTACATTCACAATTAATGGTGAATCCGAAGAACGAAGAAATTACCGAAGGAATTATCCGGAATTATTATGATCGTGAAGATGGTGAAACTACAACGAGATTTGAATGTTTAAAAAAAATACAAAAAAAGAGAGAAGGAAAGTTTGAAGATAATCGTTTCGCAAAAAGCATTACCGAAGGAATTATACGAAGGATCGATTATTCGTTGATACATCTAAAAATCAACGATGTAGAGAATTGTACAAAGTGGAAGATATCGCCACTTGCCTTGTAAAGTATGTAAAGTTTTGGGATGATTGGGAAGTTGACCGTTATGGGAACGCCAACTTAAGTTGTTGTTTTTGGTCTATGATCAAGACGTTGTAAATAGTAGTGTCTTTGTCATAATAACGGTCGGGAAAATAAGTGTCTAGCAACTTATACTTTAAGCCTTAATCTATTTGTTTCTTGATTTTTATTTAACAACAATTTACTTCCCTCTCACCTAATGATTAACCTCTGGTTTTACGCGAATGAGGATTCATACGAACATGTATGTCTATCCCGGCGTTTCGGGTGTGTATGCATGTCTTGTACCTTGTTGGTTTACGACTTTTGGTGAAAGTTAGAAGGTTCCTACCCTATATCATTCTTCATCCTAACCGTTGGTTAAATTCGAATGGGGATGTGATCGAACACTGTTGGGAAATAGATTGTAAAAGACTTAATAATGGTAGTATAACCGTTAAGTCTGGTAGTATTTGTTAGTTCTGGCAGTACTAAGTTAATACTGTCAGTACTAAGTTAAGTCTGACAGTACTAAAGTTAGTACTGGTAGAGTAGCAGTACTATAGTTAGTACTGGTCATATTTAGTTAAGTCTGTTCTAGTTAAGTCTGTTTATGTAACAGAATAGTAATAGTTATCTTAGAGATATCTTAGGAGATATCTTAGGAAAGGATATGCATTATCCTTTCACACGTTTGTAAAGCCCATTAGGGTTTCCTTGGTGCATAAAAGGAACCCTAAGGCACAATTTTATGTACGTGATCGTAATATCAATAGAAGCATTAGAGCTTAATAGAACTCAATAGCAAATTAGTATTATTGTTTCTTCTTAATTCTTGTGTTAAGATTCCGCATTAACACTTGATATTCATAGTCAGTGTCTCTCACATAGTTGATTTGGATTTATTCAAGTTAGCTATTGTCTTACAAAGGCTAGATAGATCCTAAACCTAGGACCTACAAGTGGTATCAAAGCCTGTAAAGGGACTCTGAGTAAGAAGAATCACTAGAACCACAAACAAACACTCTCCTACAAAATGTCTCAACCTGCTAATGATGAGTTCTCACAACATCTCAGTGATGATGAAGAATCAAACCATGAAGATGCATCAGACACTGGTGTTACACCTAAACAACATCAACAGGTGATTCCTCAAACAACTGCTATCTCAAGTATCAAACTCCCAATTATGAAGAAAGAGGAGTATGATATATGGGCTATGGAGATGGAGCATTACCTTGAGTACATTGACAATGAAGTTTGGAAGGTAATTCAGAATGGAAACTCTAAGAAGAGAATTTCAACTGGAAAGGATGGTATTGTTCGAATACTTTCACTAGTAACTGCTGCAGAAATTCAAGCTATTGAAAAGGAAAGGAAGACTAAGAATATCTTGCTGATGGCCATTCCTAAGGAGTATATAAGAAGATTTCATAGAATGGATGATGCAAAAGAGATATGTGAAGCCATCAGAACTAGGTTTGGTGGTAATGCAAATTCAAAGAAAATGCAAAAAGCTATTTTCAAACAACAGTTTGAAGCATTTAAAATATCCAGTTCAGAAGGGTTAGAAAGGGATATGACAGATTCCAACAGTTACTTTCTCAGTTGGAAGCTCATGGTGCTGAAGTATCAACTGAGGATGCAAATCATAAGTTTCTCAGATCTTTGCCCGCAACATGGTCTAATCTGGCAATGACTATGAGAACTAAACCAGAGGTTGACACTTTATCTATTGATGATTTGTACAATAACCTTAGAGTTTTTGAGCAGGAAATCCAAGGTGCCTCAAAAACATCTTCAAGTGCTCAAAATGTTGCTTTTGTTTCACAAAGCAAAAGCAGCACTAATAAGGTTAAGTCTGGTTTTACTGGTGCATACAGTACTTGCACTCCTTCTACTTCTTTAACCAATATTCCTGAAAAAGAAGTCCCTGCTGGTTTTGCTGATGAAGTTATTTATTCCCTCTTTACCAAACAATCAGAAGACATAGACTTGCTTCATGAAGATCTGGAACAAATTGATGATTTAGACATTAAAGAGATGGACATAAACTGGCAAATAACAATGATTGCTATTCGAATGAAGAAGTTCTATAAGAAAACAGGAAGGAGAGTTCGTGTGGATGGAAAAACACCTGTTGGCTTTGATAAAAAGAAGCTTGAATGCTTCAATTGTCACAACACTGGCACTTTGCTAGGGAATGTACAAAAAAGGGAACACATGATTTTAAAGAAGAAACGAGACTCATTTTATCAACATCAAGAAGCTGGGAAGCAAGAGAAGAATCAGATAGGCTTGCTAACAATGGATGATGGGATTGTCAATTGGGGAGAACATACTGATTAGAGAGGACAAAATCATGCACTTATGGCTATCAGCTCAGTATTGAGGTAACTTTGGTCGTTCTAAAACTTGCATTGATTCATAAATTAAACTACTGGGTGATGATAAAAAACATGAATAGTTAGGTGATCAGAAGCACAAATATTTGCATATAGTCAAGATGTTTAAGAAACTAGAGCTCACACTTGTTACTTTCAAAAACAGCAACTTTCTCTAAACTGAATGCTTACATTTCAGGTAATGATATCTATGAAAAAGATGAAAAGCTTAAAAGATATAGGAGAATAAGAATGAAAGCTGTAAAAGAAAAGGAACAATTGCAGAAAACATTAGATTCATGGAAAGATTATTCCAAGAATCTTTGGAGATTAATTAATTCTGGCATGAGTTCAAATAGTAAAGTTGGCTTAGGATTTGAAATACAATCAAACAATAAGGTTCTATGTTATGAGGAAGAAATGAACTTTTCTGTTTTTAATTGTTCAAAAGAGGATTCAATTGGAAAACCTTTGTACAGTAGATTTACAAAGACTAATGATTTTAAAGGTGTTCCACATCCCTTAAGTGGAGATTATACTCCTAAACCACAAGAGGAAATTGATGATTCTTTGTATGTTTACGGTAAAAGGGGACCTCTAAAGCCTAAAATTAGTAACTCAGATGACAACTCTACTGAGCATTCTACCTGTCAATCAAATGACAGTGAAGGATCTTGTGGAAATACCTCTGAGCACTCTTCTGAGTCTGAATCAGAAAGTATAAGTGTACCAAATGAGATGTCTACGTCTAGGTCTGTAATAACTAATGAAAAAGTTGTGTTTGAATTACAAGAAGTTGAACCTAGTTGTGCAAAACATGTAAAAACTCCTAGGTAACAAATGAAAGATCAAGCAACACCTAAAGTAAATAGACAGAATTGGAATGCTATGATGGAAAGAGAACAAGGGGAAGGTTACTCTTTTACAAAGAAGAAATGTTTTGTTTGTGATAGTCTAAGTCATTTGATTAAAGATTGTGACTATTATGAAAGGAAAATGGCAAGAGAGGTTGAGATTAAGAAACAAAGGGTTGTTAATACTGGTAATGGGGTGGCAAAACCAGTATGGACAAATGCAAACAGGGTTAATCATTCTAATAAATTTGTTCCTAGATCAGTACAACTTAATGCTGGTAGGCCAAACACTAATTCTGTTAGGCCTAATATTAATTCTGGTAGGACAAATATTAATTATGTTAGGCCTAGAGTTAATGCGGTTAGTTCTAATGTTAATACTATTAGATCTAGACAGCCAGTACCTACCAAGACCTCAAACGGTTTTAGTCCTAAAAGACCACAGATGAATCAATTTAACCAAAGAAGGGATTTTTCAAAATCACATTCATCTGTAAGAAGACCCTTTGCAACAACTACAACACAAATGTCTCATTCTAATGCAGTAAAGGGAAATTGGGGATCTGCTGTTAAGACCTCAGCAGGTTATAATTGGAGGAACTCTAGACCAAACTCCATTTGTGACACTTGACCAACTTTTATTAGAACTGTGAATGCTAAAGGTCCACAAGGCAGACCCAAGCCTGTAAAGGCCTGGGTCCCTAAGAGAAACTAATTTCTCTTTTTCATGTGCAGGAACGTCCACTGAAGAACATGGTCATCAATCCACCATGGAATTTACCTTTACTAGGTGCCAAAGGATTGACTAGCCCTGAGCAAACGGCTACAGGTAGAGGCATATCAAATCCGTTTATGGCTGTAATGGTTTGCCAAAAATCATATGGTATTCAACTCACCAATGTTTAATGTACTGAGAGTTGAAATGGTTTTCAGTCAACCATAGACATGCACCTTTCTGGTGGCCAAAGAACTGACTACTCCAGAGTAAATGGCTAACTGGTAAAGAGATATCAAATCCATTTAAAATTTTCAATGATTCGCCTCTCACAGGAGTTAACACACCTGGAAGTGATGAGAATAGCCTGAAACTATATGATTTGATGTACATATAGTCAATGTTGCTGATATGAAGGATTGCTAAAGAGATTTGAAGAACAGTTGCTGCAAAGATAAAAAAAGAGATGATTTGAAGTATTAAAGATCAAGAATAATTCGAAGAATTCTATTTACAACATCCTCAGGGAGCTCAAATAATTTAAAATGAAGATCAAGAATATATTGAAGGAACTTGAAGTTCACAAGTGAAGATCAAGTTAGGGGAGGATTATTGGGAAATAGATTGTAAAAGACTTAATACTGGTAGTATAACAGTTAAGTCTGGTAGTATTAGTTAGTTCTGGCAGTACTAAGTTAATACTGTCAGTACTAAGTTAAGTCTGGCAGTACTAAAGTTAATACTGGTAGAGTAGCAGTACTATAGTTAGTACTGGTCATATTTAGTTAAGTCTGTTCATGTAACAGAATAGTAATAGTTATCTTAGAGATATCTTAGGAAAGGATATGCATTATCCTTTCACACGTTTGTAAAGCCAATTAGGGTTTCCTTGGTGTATAAAAGGAACCCTAAGGCACAATGTTATATACGTGATCGAAATATCAATAGAAGCATTAGAGCTTAAAAGAAATCAATAGCAAATTAGTATTATTGATTCTTCTTAATTCTTGTGTTAAGATTCCGCATTAACACTTGATATTCATAGTCAGTGTCTCTCACATAGTTGATTTGGATTTATTCAAGTTAGCTATTGTCTTACAAAGGCTAGATAAATCCTAAACCTAGGACCTACAAACACTCATGTCTATCATGGCGTTCCAGGTGTGTATGTGTGCTTCAGTTGCCTTGTTGGAGTGGTACTTCTGGTGAAAGATTGTAGAATGATCAAACCGTACACCTTTCCATACAAAAACCTATATTTACCTTTATAAAATTGTTACTCCTCGGCTTTAGTGGTGAAGATGTGTATCCTTGCCAAGCTTATGATAGAATACTCGTCACGACCAAGAAATTGAGCGAATTAGTTACATGTTACCACATAGATTAGTTGAGTGATTTGAGTGTTTTCATCTTCTTATTTGATGAGGTGTTTGGTTGTGTAATTGTAATAGATCGAATAAATGCTTTAAACAGGAAAAATCCTTAAGAATACATTTTTGTAAACTTCTAAAGGCTACTTGAGGACAGGTAGGATTCAAGTGGGAGGATATTTGATGACATCAAATAATGTCTATTTTATAGCATCATTTATCCTATGATATTAACTCATTTTGTATAGTTATTTCATGGAATTGTTACTTAATCATTTATATTTAAGAATTGCAGTGATTATGGAGTAATTGGTGAAACATAGCAAAAGGCGCGAATTCTGGAGCTTAAATGAAGATATTTTGAAGATTACTATTTTGAAGACCAATATGCCGTATCCATCAAGAAGATACATACATGCCTGCACTCACCAAAGAACACAGGAGATTAAAGATTAATACGCCGTATCCAGAGGATTCAATACGCCGTATTTAAGATATGGAATCAATATAATATTCTGGAAGATATCAAACGTGGTCCCTACTCTAAGAAATCCCCAATACACCGTAACCAACCCATTGGATACGCCGTATTAAACCGACTTCCAGACATTATAAATAGAAAACTCAAAAACGAGTTTTAAGGTGTGCTAAATCATATTCTCGATACCTAAACCACAAAAGTCAATTTTCAGAGGAGAAAAATAGTAGAAGAGGTCGAGCAACGTATTAAATTCCATAGGAGACATCATGTAATTCCATATACTTTAGTGATCGTTCAGTTTTTGGTATCATTCGTTAACTCGGTTAGTTTACCATGGCTAAATTATTACGCTTGTATTTATTATGATGATTGAAGGCTAATACATTCGGGTATTAGCCATTATTATGAAGATCTGAATGTTTGGTATTTGTTTATATCGATTTCTTGATTTATTGTTGTATGCTTGTTTATGTTTATCAATTTATACTTGTTTACACGCTTTTGTATGCGACCTATCATTCAACTGGATCTAGCTAAGTGGACCAAGCGGATCTAGAGTCTGGGATAGCTCTCCATATAGTAATTTATACACCTAGAATAATAGTTACACAAATATTGTCCTTCTAAGTCTGTGTCTAGGATACGCTTCAGGCTTAACTAGTTAATTGGATATTGCCAATGGTTTATTGATCGTGTTGACTAGCAGGTGACCTAGATAATTTAACAAATAACGTTTTGATTCCATTGGATAGTTGGACAAGTGGACTACTAGTGTATAGATTGCCATTAAGCGGTAAGTGGGTAAAGTCTCTATGAGCTAGGGTTTAACAAGATCACCATTGCTTTAATCCCTAAGATAGATTATAATCAGCAAATAAGGATGCTTTATGCGGATGCTTTAATTGTGACAGAATTAACGTGTCTAGGTCTTAAGATGATGTAACGCCTAAGTCTTAAGAATGATATGCCACCTCGAGAGAAGAAATCATTGCACTAAATAAACAAACCAACATTCTAATCGGATTAATAATGGTTAATACAGTTTTCTTATATAAGGTTTGACCGCTCTTTTATCTTTTGTTAATTAGCTTGCGTGGGTAACAGTTTCCTGAATTAATTGTAGTCACCAACCTAACCGTGCATATAACAATCCGTAAATTTTCATCAATGTAAATATCCATCTATTAAGTTAGATGCAATGTACTATCTATCTATTGTATATGAACTACCTTTTTCAAGGAATTTTTTCGCTTTATTACATTACTTGCATTACCAATATCTTAATATGCAACATAGCTTGCATATCTAAAGTTAATGAGCTCACACAACCTACCTATGACAAATCCTATCTTCATATATGTCAAGCAAACATCATAACATGTCAAGTCAATATCATAATATCATTTTTACAGAGTACATTACTCATATAATGTACCATTTGCAAAGTTATATCAAAACGGGCTTTAAACCGTTATCGTATACCTCTAAAACCCTAATTTTATGAGAAGTTAATATCTAAAGTGAATACACAAGCTACTAAAGCATATGTACAAGTAATATAACATCTCATTTGAATATACTTTCCCTCCAAAATAAGGTACAAGTCCTTCAACCTTAATGTACAAGTCATTAATGAACGATATCCAAAATAGCCGTTTTACCTCCGCTTTCCTAAGAAACTTGTACTATCCATCAAGTACAAGTTACAAGCAAGTCATGAACTTCATTTACATTTTATATTCATTCTTATTTCATGATATTACAAGAAATCCAAGTTAGAAACCCTAACCCGAGCTAAATAGTAAACCGTGACCCGTTTATTGATTTTTATCTATTTTAAACCTCAATCAACACTCAAATAAGTTGTAATAATTTATTTTACAACATTACCAATCATATTCTATCATCATTTCATCATTTCATTTTAATTATACACGAAATAAATCCAAGAAACCCTAAACGAACCCTAATATGATCATTCGACCTGTTTACTCATTTTCACCCATTTTTAACCCAAACCACCTATCAATTCTTGTTAATAATCCTCAATACAAGTCTTAAGATCATTAATCTACGCTTATAACTCAAATGTACACGAAATGTAAAGCTAAAAATCCTATTCGATCCCTAAAGAGACCCACGACCATGTTTTTGCATTTTAACCCATTTTGAAACTTCCTTTTGCACTCAAGCACCTCATGACTCACCCACATGCTCTCTTAAGAAGCTTACCAAGCTACTTAATCCATTTCTTGGCTAGAAAAGAAGCCACATCTTCCCTTGCTCACTAAGCTTAGCCGCAGCACCCTTTTGAACCATACAACACTTCTAGCTAGTTCTAGCTTTGACAAATCACTTCATAGCTCTTCCACAACTCCATGTAGCTGTTCCACATGTCCAAGGATTGAGAACCAAGGCTCCTTGGCCTCCAAGACTCCAAACGAGTATAAATAGGGGGTACCATGCCTTCATTTTACTCATCCCCCACTTCTTCTTCTATAACCTATAATAGCAACATATCTTTAATCAAAGAAGTTCTTAAGAGGTCCTAAGAAGTCTCAAGGTCAGAAGTGAAGCAAAATAAAGCAAGAAACAAAGCCCTGGAGTCGTTATTCTAGGCGTACGAAGCTAAAAGTCCCGATTTCAACCCCTTTCTAAGCTATAAGCTAAAAGTCAATTTCGACCCCAATTTCGACCTCTTGTTAAAGTTTTATAACTCAATTCATGCTCATTTTCCATTTTGATCCAAAACCGTATACCCGAAACCCTAATTTTGTGTTTTTCATTAATCTAAAAGTTATAATGGCTAAATATTGTTATAATCTATCCTAACATGCTTAACTAATGGTAATATAACAACTTTATTGATTTTTGAAAGAATTTGGATTAAAAACCTACGCGTTTTCGTTTAAAAACCCTAATTCGACCCGTTTTGGTTTCTAGCTTAACGGATCATTATTTTAAACTTTCATTACGTTAAATCTTCATATTTTAGCTTATATTAATAAGCTATAACCTAAAAATATCATTTAGAAACTTAAAATAAGCTTGCATGGCATTTTGGACTTGTTTTGCAAAAGTATTCCATGCAAGGGGTATATATCGTAACTTTCTAAAACTTATAACTAAAAGGACTATTTTTGCTATATTTCTAAACTTATAACTATAGGGGTCTATTATGTCACTTTCCAAAGTGCAAGGTTTACTTTGTACATCTTTTAAACTTGAAGGACCAAACTCGTAAAAGTTGAAACTCTAAGGGTATATTTTGCCATTCTTCATTCTTAAAGGTTTAAAATGTAACATTTTGAAAAAGTTTAAAAATATGTTCAAAACATTATAAGACATAACTTTAATTAACGCTTGACGTGCTTATCATTTCCTGTTATTAAGTAAAACACTTAAAATCGATTATGTTATAACTATCCTGTCCCGAATCTATATCGCATCACAATACTAGTGAGATTCATATTAAGTGTAACACCCCCAAAAATACAACAATGCAGCGGAATACCACATGGGGTGCTACTTCATAATACACA
>BQNB010134379.1:8122-18320 GCA_026074375.1 Tanacetum coccineum | reverse complement strand
TAAAGAGGGAAGGGATTTTCTTTGTGTTTTGTGTGAGCTGATATCGAAGGAAGTAAGGCAAGGGAACAATGAATTCTTGGTTTTATATCTTAACATGTATGCTCATTGATTAACTAAGGTGGTACAAGTTCACTTATATGCATACATGAACTCACAAAGACATATTCAAGATACATTGGTAAAACGTGACAACTATCACTCATCTTTGATATACGTATTTACACTTATTCGATGCAAATTTCTAGTTGCTTGGTGCCCATTTACTTCAAACAATAATTTGTAGCTCAGACGGTTTAACTAGGTGATTTAAGTGAAAAGCTACGCGTATAAGTCTAAAATGAATAATGACGATAGATGAAGTGATTAGAATGACCTGAAAATGTGGAAATGTTACACACTAATCCTAAGGGTTAGATCTAATGCTAAAAACCAAAATATAAAATAAAAATCAACATTAATTTTCACTCCCCGGCAATGGCGCCAAAAACTTGATGTGTCGTTGTGTGGTGTATATTTTTATGATTCAAGTTTTAAATTTATATTTTTCCGAGTTAACCAAAAACAACACTTTAACGGGAGTGTACCCGGTCGGTGGTAGATTCGTGGTAAGTAGGGTTTCGAACACTTGAAGCGAGGTTAAATCTTTTAATTTATTAATACTTTGGTTTACTAATCTAGGTTAATTCTAATCTAAGTAAAACCTATGCTAATCCTATGTTAGTTCTAATCCTAATTCTAACAGGTTAAAAGGGGGGGGGGGGGGTTTCAGTCTAAGAGACTGGCACAGGTTTGGTGGTGACTACAATCAATTCAAGACACTTTAACCCACGTAAGCAAATTACAGAAGATAAAAGAGCGGTCATGCCTTATAATAAAAAACTGTATTAGCCATTATTAATCCGAGTAGAAGTTGGTTTGTTTATTCAATGCAATGATTACTTATCTCAAGGTGGTATATCATTCTTAGACTTAGGCGGGACTTTTTCCTAATACCTAGACACATTAATTCTGTCACAGTTAAAGCATCCGCATAAAGCATCCTTATTTGCTGATTATAATCTATCTTAGGGATTAAAGCAATGGTGATCTTGTTAAACCCTAGCTCATAGAGACTTTACCCGCTTACTGCTTAACGGAGATTCGTACACTAGTAGTCCACTAACCAAATCTTTACAAATTAATTAGAATGTACTCGTTGATCCTAAGGGTCACCTACCGGTCCAACTAAGCTCACAATTTAAAGGCAAAGACAGGTTGTTAATCATGATCCTATTGGTCTAGATGTATTAATCACTATATAGAGAGTTATCCCGGCATCTAGATTACTTGGTCAGTATCACTAGATCCAGTTGAATGATAGGTCACATATTAAAGCACATAAACAAGTATAAACTGATAAACATAAACAAGCATACAACGATAAATCAAGCAATCGAGATATAAACAAAACCAAACATTCAGATCTTCATAATAATGGCTAATACCCGAAGGTATTAGCCTTCAAACATCATAACTAATACAAGAGTAATGGCTTAGCCAAGGTAAACTAACCGAGTTAACGAATGATACCAAAAACTGAACGATTACAAAAGTATAAGAAATTACACGTTGTCTTCTATGGATTAGATCGCGTTTCAAGACCTCTTCTGCTCTTTTTCTCCTCTGAAAATCGACTTTTATGGTTTAGGTATTGAGAATATGATTTAGCACACTTAAAACTCATTTTTGAGTTTTCTATTTATAGGGTCTGGAGTCGGTGCGATACGACGTATCGAATGGGTTCGATACGGGGTTTCTTGGAGTAGGGACCACATTTGGTATCTTCCAGAATATTCACCATTCTATATCTCCAATACGGCGTATTGGTCTTCTCTGGATACGACGTATTGATCATGTTTCCTTCGTGGTCTTTGGTGAGTGCAGGCACATATACGTCGTATCTTCCTTGATGGATACGGCGTATTGGTTGTCAGAACAGTAATCTTCAAAATATCTTCGTTTAAGCTCTAGAATGCGTGCCTTTTAGTCAAGTTTTACCAAGTACTCCATAATTACTGCAATTCTCAAATACAATCGATTAAGTAACAATTCTTTGCAATAATCATACAAAATGGGTTAATTACAGGGGATAAATAATGCTATAAAATAGACGTTATTTGATATCATCAGTTTCACCCTTCTTATGTTCTGATGACTCAGAGGCGGACAGTGAGTCCGAGCCTGCTGAGCAGAGACCTGAGAGGCATGAGTCTCTTACCGATCATGATACTATGGTTTTGAGGTGGAGGGACAGGGTCGCATCTAGGCTGTCCTCACCGCCGAGATCATCACCTTACGACACTCTTGCACCATCATCTGAGTTTCCCCTTGCACCTTTTGCTGCCCCACTCGGGATTCGTCGATAGCCAACGATTCTTGTCAGACCCAGTGAGACTATTCCCTTTGGTCGACCTTACCACACCCATCCTAATGGGCCACGTAAGTTATTGACTGCGAGGAAGAGAGTTAGACCTTTTCCTGCTCGTAGACTTGCATGGAGACGTATATCTCATCATTCATCGGATCTTCATTCTTGGCCAGATTTTACTTCAGACTCATCTTCTTCTTGTTCATCTTTGGACTCTTCATCAGATATTTCTTCAAGTTCATCTTTAGATTCATTATCAGACTCATCATTAGTTCATTCTTTAAGATGCTATGCATCAGGTCAGTCTCATTCAGGACCATCGACTAGAGTTGCATCACCTAGGTTGGTTTATCCCCCGGTTATGACTCTACGTTGTAGTGAGGCTTTTATGCGTTGGGGGTCTGCACCATTGTCTACTCCTTACCCACCGATGACATCAGAGTCATCCCTAGATTCATCTTCTGAGAGGTCATTGGATTCATCTTCACCTTCGGCTGGAGCATCTCACAAGAGATGCAGATCTCCTACTACTTTGGTACCATCATCTACTCCGGTTCTGAGATTGATAGCCCCTACTCTTGCTAATCTTTTACCACCTCGCAAGAGGTTTAGAGATTAATACTCATCTGAGGCTAGCGGAGAGGAGCATATAGAGATTGGTACTGCTGATACAGAGGCTGTTGCAGATTTGGGTATTGGTGATGCAGTTGGAGCTCCTACTGAGGATGGTATAGGTATGGGAGTTGAGGTTGCTACTAGTGATATTAGGGAGGACGAGGAGGAGTTTGAGGCAGAGGCTAGTGCAGGAGACACGATGGAGATCACTATAGATCCATTAGTTACTAGTGGTATTTTTGGTCCACTAGAGGAGATGCCCCTGATCTTGAGGGTACTCTTTATGATATAGCTCACTACATGTCGGAGGTTCCTCTTGATAGGATTACCAAGTTTGAGACTGCTCAGAGATAGTTGGAGGCTGGCCAGTTGGTGGCTAGCGGAGAGAGAGCTGGTTTGGCTGATAGGGTTAGGAGTTTAGGACGGGAGAACCTAAGGGTTCGAGCTTTGTTGTGTATCGAGAGAGATCGTGTCGACAGTCTTCGTCGTCACATGGCACTTTCTCAAGAGGAGTTTTGTTAGATTTGTAGGGATCATGATGATGCTCAGAGGAGACTTAGGAGGTTAGAGTCGCTTGTTGAGAGGCATTTGGGATTTCGCCATTAGTTTGGTAGTACCATGGTTATATAGGACATTAGACTGATGGTTAGGTCTAGATGTTAGTAGTAGAAAAATTGTAAATCATGTACCCCTATATGGGTTGATTGTAACCAACTATGAAGCTTTGTTATGATATGAAAAGCTTATTTTGATTCTCTCGCGTGTACGTCTTTATTGTTATTTACTCGTTCTGGAAAAACATGTTCTATTATATTTTTCTTTATAAATATTATTTACCATTTATAGTGGTCATATCTCGTATCGAATCTCACCATGAGTGATGTCTTGTGATGTAGAACAATGACTAACACCCATTCTGGAATGACGCTTACTGCAGTTGAGGAAATGATCATCCGACGCGTGGCAGAAGCTTTAGAAACTCGCGAGGCTAACAGGAACATTGGACTTGGGAACGGTAATGGTAAGGGTGGCAACGATAACAGTGATGGCAACGGAAATGAAAGAGGGAATAAAAATGGAAATCACAATGAGAATGATAGAGATGCTAGGCCTGTTGTTCAAGAGTGTACATACCAGGACTTCATGAAATGTCAACTACTTAACTTCAAAGGAACTGAAGGAGTTGTTAGGTTAATAAGGTGGTTTGAGAAGATGGAAACAGTATTCCATATCAGCAATTGCCCAGAGAAATACCAAGTTAAGTATGCTACTTGCACCCTGTTAAATAATGCACTAACTTGGTGGAACTCACATAAGATGACCATTGGAACTGATGTTGCATTTGCCATGTCATGGAGAGAGCTTATGAAGCTAATCGCTAAAGTGTACTGCCCAAGAACTGAAATTCAGAAGATAGAAACTGAGCTGTGGAATTTGACCGTGAAGAACAATGATTTGGCTGCTTATACTTAAAGATTCCAAGAGCTTACCATGTTGTGCACCAAGATGGTTCCCGAAGAGGAGGATCGAGTTGAGAAGTTTATTGGAGGTCTCCCGGATAATATCCAGGGAAATGTGATTGCTGTAGAACCTACAAGACTACAAGATGCTGTCCATATGGCTAACAACTTAATGGATTAAAAGTTGAAAGGTTATGCTATGAGAAATGATGAGAACAAAAGTAAGTTTGATAACAACCAGAAGGACAACCGTGGACAGCAACCACCATTCAAAAGATAGAATGTTGGAGGTCAGATGTAGCAAGAGCCTATACGGCTGGCAACAATGAAAGAAGAGTGTATAATGGACCGTTACCTCTCTACAACAAGTGTAAGTTTCATCACGAAGGGCCATGCACTGTGAGATGTGGGAAGTGCAACGAGGTTGGACATTTGACCAGGGATTGTAAGGCCACAATTCCACTACTTCTACTCAAAGGGGTCAAGTAGTGAATCAGAGAGTTTTAACTTGTTTCGAGTGTGGGAGGTAAGGACACTACAAGAGTGATTGCCCAAAGCTAAAAGATCAGAACCGTGGAAACAAAACTAGGAACAAGAGTAGGATTGGTGAAGCAAGAGGAAAAGCATATGTACTAGGTGGAGGAGACGCTAACCCCGACTCCAACGTCGTCATGGGTACGTTTCTTCTCAACAACCATTATGCTTCTATATTATTTGATTTGGGTGTCAATCGAAGTTTTGTGTCGACTACTTTTAGTACCTTTCTTGATATAATCCCCGATACTTTAGACGTTAGATATGCTGTCGAATTAGCCGACGAGAGAGTTTCTAAAACTAACACTGTACTTAGAGGCTGTACGTTAGGATTGTTAGGTCACCCATTCAATATTGACCTAATGCCAGTAGAACTTGGTAGTTTTGACATCATCATTGGCATGGATTAGTTAGCAAACCATCATGCGGTGATCGTGTGTGATGAAACGATTGTGCGGATTCCCTATGGAGATGAAGTCTTGATTGTCCAAGGTAATAGAAGTGGCAAAGGAAAGAAGTCAAAGTTTAGCATTATATCGTGCACCAAAACTCATAAATATATTAAGAAAGGTTGCTAAATTTTTCCGGCACAAGTTACAAAGAAGGAAACCGAAGACAAGTCGGAGGAGAAGCGACTTGAGGATGTGCCGACTGTACGGGACTTTTTGGAGGTCTTTCCAGAAGATTTGCATGGATTACCACCAACACGACAAGTTGAATTCCAAATCGACTTGGTCCCTGGTGCTGCTCCTGTGGCACGAGCCTCGTATAGGTTAGCACCGTCGAAACTGCAAGAATTGTCTACTCAACTACAAGAACTTTCGGATAAAGGATTTATAAGAACGAGTTCCTCACCCTAGGGAGCCCCGATCTTGTTTGTCAAAAAGAAATTTGGATCTTTTCGGATGTGTATCGACTACCACAAACTAAACAAGCTGATTGTGAAGAATCGATATCCACTTCCAAGAATCGATGACTTATTTGATCAGTTGCAAGGATTAAGTGTTTACTCAAAGATCGACTTGAGGTCTGGTTATAACCAACTCAGAGTTCGTGGTGAGGACATTACAAAGACGGCGTTTAGGACTCGCTATGGCCACTACGAGTTCTAAGTAATGCCTCTTGGACTGATAAACACACCGGCAGTATTCATGGACTTGATGAATTGGGTGTGCAAACCATACTTATATAAATTCATGATCATTTTCGTCAATGACATCTTGATCTACTCCAAGAGCGAGGAAGAGCATGAAGAACGTCTTAAGTTAATTTTGAAGTTGCTTAAGAAGGAAAAATTATACGCCAAGTCTTTGAAATGCGAATTTTGGCTGTCAAAGGTAGAATTTCTCGGTCACGTGATTGATAGTGAAGGCATTCAATGTGGACCCAACTAAGATTGAGTCAACAAGGATTGGGCATCCGCCCAAGACTCCGAAGAGATACGTACAATTTCTGCTAGTTTCTTGCCGTCTATTACCAGACGATTATCGAAGGTTTCCGAAGATTGCCATACCTAGTGACAAGTATATATATATATATATATATATATATATATTGAACTGAAAAAGCAAAAGTTGCATTCTAACTGTTGAAGCAAAAATTGTGTAGTGCACCGATCTTGGCTTTACCCGAAGGTAGCGAAAACTTCGTGGTTTACTGTGATGCTTCTCACAAGGGGTTGGGCGTAGTTCTGATGCAAAAGGAGAAAGTCATAGCCTACGCATCACGCCAACTTAAGATTCACGAGAAGAATTACACTACACATGACTTAGAACTTGGACGTTGTAGTGTTTTCTCTCAAAATGTAGAGACATTATTTGTACGGTACGAAGTGCGTTGTGTTCACTGATCATAAGAGCTTGTAACATATTCTTGGACCCGAAGGAGTTGAACATGAGATAACGTAGATGGTTGGAATTATTGAGTGATTAACGACGTGTAGAAAATCGTTTATCATCCAGGAAAGGGCGAACGTGGTGGCAGATGCTTTGGAGCCAAAAAGAACATTAAAAGCCCCTACGATTCGAGCGTTGGTTATTACCATTGGCAAACCTGTCCCGTTGCAAATTTTAAAAAACGCTCAGGTTAGAGGCGAGAAAGAAGAGAATTATGGAACCGAAGATTGTGGTATGATAAAGAAGCAGGAGCCCGTGTGCAGAGACACCAATGTTTGAGAATAGAAATTGGATACCCTGTTTTTTGGGTGACTTGAGAACTCTGATTATTCAACGGAGTCCATAAGTCAAAGTATTCATTCATCCTAAGATCGGACAAGATTGTACCAAGACTTTAAGCAACTATATAGGTGGGCTGATGTATCGTTGTGGTGTGTTTATATATTGATAGTTCAGTTTTAAATTTAATTTGCCGACTTAACCAAAAACAACACATTAAACGGGCAATGTACCCGAAACGTGGTAGATTGTTGCAGTAGTGTGTCGAACACATAAAGCAAGGTTAAATCATCTTAAATTTTATTCATATTAGGTTATCTAAATCTATTTAATTCAAACTAAGTCACAACCTATGCCATTCATAGTTAGTTCTAATCTAATTCCTAGAACAGGTAAAAAGGGGTTTTAGCCTGAGAGACATGCACAGGTTTGCTTGGTGACTACAAACAATTCCAGACATGTGAACCCACACAATCAAGTTAACCCAGAAGATAAAAATTAGCGGTCGAGGCCTTATGAATAGAAAATTGTATTACCATCATTAATCGATAGAAGCTGGTTTTGTTTATACAGTAGCAATGATTTCTTATCTCGAAGATGCATATCATTCTTAGACATAGCGGACCTCATCCTAAGACCATATACACATTAACTCTGTCCCAATTAAAGCATCTGCATAAAGCATCCTTATTACTTGATTATAATCTATCTTAGGGATTAAAGCAATGGTGATCTTGTTAAACCCTAGCTCATAGAGACTTTACCCACTTACTGCTTAAAGGCAATTTATACACTAGTAGTCGCCATTGTCTAACCATCCAATTTAAATTAGAACATTATTTGTTTTGAATTAACTAATTACCTACTAGTCAAAACAAGTACAATAAAACCAAAGGCAGTTTTCGTTAAATAGTTAAGCCAGAAGCGTATCCTTAGTACGATTTTAGATGGACAATACTCGTGATCCTATGATTCTAGATGTATAAATCACTATATGGAGAGCTATCCCGTTATCTAGGTTACTTGGTCTGTATCACTAGATCCAGTTAAATGATAGGTCGCATACAAAAGCACGTAAACAAATATATTGATAAACATAAATAAGCATTAGCAACGACAAAAAATTTTAAAAAAAAAGCAATTTTTTCTATATATAAATAAAACCAAAACATTCAAAATCTTCAAAATAAATGGCTTATACCTGAAGGTATTTAGCCTTCAAACATCATAATAAATACAAGAGTAATTGGTTTAGCCAAGGTAAACTAACCGAGTTAACGAATGATACAAAAACAGACGATTACAAAAGTAAAAGAAATTTACACGTTGTTCTTCAAAACGGATTGGAATTCGTTGCAAGACCTCTTCTGCTCTTTTTCTCCTTTAAAAATTGACTTTTATGGTTTAGGTATCGAGAATATGATTTAGCACACTTAAAACTCATTTTTGAGTTTTGTATTTATAGGGTCTGGAAGTCGGTTCGATACGGCGTATCCAAGGATAACTTGGATATGGCGTTATTGGAAGTTTCTTTGGAGTAGGGACCAACATTTGATATTCTTTCCGAATATCACATACATATCTCAATACGCGTAATGACTCCATCTTGATACGACGTATTGATCATGTTTCCTTTGCAGTCTTTGGTGAGTGCAGGCATGGATACACCGTATCTTCCTTGATGCATACGAAATATTGGTTGTCAGAATAGTAAATCTTCATAATATCTTCATTTAAGCTCCAGAATACGCACCTTTAGCTAATATTCACTAACTACTCCAAAATTACTACAATTATCAATTATAAATGATTAAGTAACAATTCTTTGCAATAATTATACAAAATGGGTTAAATACATAGGATAAATGATGTTATTTGAGGTCATCAAATATCCCCCCACTTGAATCCTACTTGTCCTCAAGTAGCCTTTAGAAGTCTATAAAAATGTATTCGTAAGGATATTTTTCGTTAAATCATTTATTTGATCTACTACAAGTACACAACCAAACATCTCACGAAATAAGAAGATGAAAACACTCAAATTACTCAATTAATCTATGTGGTAACATGTAACTAATTCACTCAATTGCTCGATCGTGACGAGTATTCTATCATAAGCTTAGCAAGGATACACATCTCCACCGCTAAAGTTAAGGAGTAACAAGTTTATAAAGGTAAATATGGGTTTTTAAGATAAGGCTTAGGGTTGATCATTCTACAATCTTTCACCAAAAGTACCACTCCAACAAGGCAGCTGAAGCACACATACATGGCCGTAATGACGGAATAGACATGTGTGTTTGATCACATCCTCATTCGAATTTAACCAATGGTTAGGATGAAGAATAATATAGGGTAGAGATCTTCTAACTTTCACCAATAGTAATAAACCAACAAGGCAGCTGAGACATGCATACATGGCCGTAACGACGGAATAGACATGCATGCTCGATCACATTCTCATTCGCATAAAACCCATGGTTAATGATTAGGAAAGGGAATTAAATTGTTGTTAAATAAAAGTTACAAAACAAATAGATTAAGTCTAAAATACAAGTTGCTAAACACTTTTTTCCCGACCGTTACCATGATAAAGACACAACTATTTACAACGTCTTGATCATAGATAAAAAACAACATCCTAAGTTGGCGTTCCCATAACGGTAAACTTCCCAATCATCCCATACTTTTACAAGGTAAGTGGAGATATCTTCCACTTTATACAATACTATACATCGTCGATTTGTATCAACGAATAATCGATCCTTCGTGTAATTCCTTTGGTAGTTGCGAAACGATTATCTTCAAACTTTCCTTCTTTATTTTTATTTTTTTGCTAACACTATACTACGAAACTCGGTGTAGTTTCACCATCTTCACGATCATAATAATTCCGGATAATTCCTTCGATAATTCCTTCATTCTTCGGACGTACCAATAATTGCAATGGTAGTAAAAATACATGAGTTTTGACTATAATATACATTCCCATTTGCGATGTGCAAATT
>BQNB010134378.1:0-17131 GCA_026074375.1 Tanacetum coccineum | reverse complement strand
CTGTGTAACTGGACCTTCTGCAATACCAGGTTCTGCCAAGAATTCCAATTCTTCCTTATTCATAACTTTACCATTTTCTTGAGCTTCAACCAATAGAACTTTATCCCTGAACCACGTAGCATCTCTTTTCATCTTTGGCTTTGGGCACTATCTTGCCATGTGACTTTCCCTTTGGCAGTTAAAACACTTTACAACCCTTTGTTGACTTGAATAATTCCCTCATGTTCCTGAGATGTTAGCCCTTGTTCCAGAAGTACTAGTAGCAAAAGAACTTTGTCTCCTCTGAACTGGTTGAACAGTTTCCCTTCCATCATGAATAGTTGATTGTTGTCTCAGGTTGGAAGAATTTCTTAGCTGATTGTTGGTATTTAGGAAATGAGAAGAAACAACAGTAGACAGAAATGACAACATTTTGTTAATGGCGTCAATAGGGTCATCACCTTGCTTAAACACAGGAACTACTAGACTAGAGTCTATCTGAGGAAATTTAGCAAGCTGTGTTTGTTGATTCACTATAGAGATGGTATATTCAATTTGAGGATCAGATTGTGGTTGAGGATACAAATCTTAATGAATTGTGGATATGTAAGCATTTGGATATGATGTTGATGGATAAGAAATTGGAAGAGGTGTGGATTGATAAGAAGTTGAGTAATGTTGTATGGGATGAATTAATCCATATTGAGGAGACTGAGATGGTGAAAATGGTTGTTGAAACTGTGGATTCTTGTATGAAGACTGATAAGTGTTGAAGTGAGGTGGTGTCATCTGATGAATAACAACTAGTGAAAGTGGATCTTGATTGCGTTCACGCATAATACGTACTTCATTTGCATGGAGTTCATGTTGTTCAAGATACGCATAAAGCTGATCAAAGTTGGTAGTATGAAAATCATTTACAAGCTTGACATCAGTCACAAACTTACTCCATTCAGGTGGAAGATTGTTTAAGAACTTGGTATTAACTTGAAATTGCTCCATTTTCATTTTGTAAATGTTCATGTCATTGATCAGCTGAGTGAATCTCAAGTAATATTGATGAAGTGATTCCCCCTTGATGTGAGTAAACTTATCAAATGCATCATACAGTTTACATTCCCTTTCCTGCTTAGTCAAGGAGGTACCTTGCATTAGAATTTGAACATTTTCCCATAGATCCTTAGCAACTATGTGATCATTAACGAGTGAATAGATATCAGATGGTAGACCTTGAAGAATGATATTAGTTGCCTTCATATCACAATCAGCTTGAATTTTCTCAGTAGCAGACAATTCAGCATATTTCTTTGTCCTGGTCACCCCATTTTCTTTAATCGTAGGCCAAATGAGTGGACCGTGTTCAACTGATTCAAGTATCATTTTTCCGTGCTCTCTATTTTGCATGTATAGTTCCATTCTACTTTTCCAAGAATCATACAGGTCTTTGTCCAACATTGGTAGACGATTGTCAGCACCAGAGAGTATCATGTACTCAGCAAGAGTATTCTTTTGTCCAATTGGAATCATTGAATCCATTTGGATTTGATGTTATTAGATTACTTGTTGATCGGACAGTGATAAGAAGTAATTGTGTTAAAGTGAGATGTCTTTTAGGTGTATTAAGTCTTAAAACTACACGGGATTTTACAACTCTTGATTAAACCAGAAAATAACGTTTCACGGGATTTTACAAATCAAAGAAATAAACCGTATAATTGAAATTAGGATTTATTCGCCTCTTAGAAAGCCTTAATTCGCCTCTAGGAAAACTTTAATTCGCCTCAAAAAAATGATTAATTCGCCTTTAATGCAAAGGATTAATTCGCCTTCTGTAGAAATTTTAATTCGCCTTTAGTCAAATCTTAATCCGCCTTCTAAGAAAACTAATTCGCCTTCACAGAAAAAAAACTAATTCGCCTTCATAGAGAAAAATTAATTCGCCTTCAACAAATGAACTAATTCGCCTTCAAAGAAAAATCCTAATTCGCATCTGTAAGAGAATTACCAATTCGCCTCTTGAAGAAAAATTACTAATTCGCCTTCAAAGATAAGAACTAATTCGCCTTCAAGAACAAAACTAATTCGCCTCCTGCAAAAACGAACTTCAACTTTTCCAAAACACTAAAAGACTCACTTTTTGACGTTTTTACTCAAAATTTCTTGTACAACTTACTTATCTAAGCCTAGTAGAACCTTAAAAATACAAACTTTAAACTTTTTAACACAATAATTTTCAAATCAAGATTTTGGACACAAAATACTTTTTGAACCAAAAACCTATAAAAATGAAGATTTTTTATGTATTTTCCAAGGTTTTGCTTGTACAACTAGATAATACTAAGACAAAGGAATAAGAAAGTAGTAAACTTTATGGTTTTTAAACCCACAAAAAGTGAAAACTTTTTGATAGATTCGAACCACAAGGACGAGTACCAACAAGTAAACAACAAACATAAGAACAAACAATATCACCCCATGGCTCTTGATACCAATTGTAGAATACTAGTAATCTATAACACACCAAAGAACAATAAAGAAATCTAGAGAGAGAAATAGGTTAGGAGAAAGTTTCTAGTGAGAGAAAGTAAAAGAGAAAATGCACACTTAGATTATGAGAAAAAACAACCAACCAACACCCTCTCCATGTGTGGAAGCAGGTATTTAATACAAAATAGGGGCTCCAGGCCTAAATGGGCTATAAGTCCATGAGGCGTTCCATGGGCTTTTCCTAACTAAGCCTAACCCTATGTTTCAATATAACTTTACGACCTATCGAACGATATAAATGGAAGTGACCGATACTTTGCGTGATCTTTTAAAAAAACAACAAGATGATAGACAAAACACCATACATGAATTAAGCTAAAAGAAAACTATCCGAATTACAACATTTCCGAGTACAAATTTAAAAGGTACAACTTAACATAAGTTGTTTTAATCTTCCGAACATAGTTATCCCAAAAGACATAAACTTCAAAAGCAAGGAGACATCTTGTAGATGTCCAAATGAAAATGTGCTAAGTTTCCACTCTAGGAAGGTCACCTGAAAAGCATGATAAAAATGGTCAACTATTGAAAATAGTTGGTAAGCTCACAGGATTATGTACACAAAAATAGTTTTATAAAGAGTAGATGTCCAAATACAGTTTTCCAAATCAATACCAAGTTGTCGTAATAAGTCAAGAATCTAGAATGACTTGACTTTCCAAAAACAGTTCCCGTTACCCAATGTAACGTAACATAAATTAATGTATATGTATGCTATAGTGTTTATGCGAGGCACTACTTAAACGCATTCAGCCTTCCAGTTCCATTCACCCAGTGTAGCAATCCCTACACTAACATAAGTTGCAAATTCGATAAGTGTTACAGCACACGTCTTATTTCCTAGTACTATGCACCCCGTTTATGGTGGGAGTGAGGAGGGCTAATTTCCTACAAATAAGAGAAAATATAATACTTACGTAATAAAACACTTAAACCCTATTATGCAACTATATGAAGGACTCCTAGGTTATAGTCTAGGTCAAACCACCTACTTCTCTATAACCATTGGCTCTGATACCAATCTGTCACACCCCGCCAAGGCGGAAACACGAGGCGTAACGTCATGGGTATCATCACAACACAATGGTGTCAACAATAGAGAGAACTAAAATGCATTAATCAAAACAAAAATGGACACAAAGTGTCATGACAATACCTAACACAAGAAAAAGGGGTCTTGTATTGAGGTAAAAGAGTCACTCTAATACAAAGACATAAACAAAATATTCCAAAACCTAAAACATTCATAGAATCAATTCAAAACAAGTACGAAATGAAAACTAGGAGATAACTCCGCATGCAAGCCTACGGTCTCACTAGCCAATCTTCCTAACTTCACTTTCCTCAAGATGCTCACCTGAAAATGATGCTTAAAACGTCAACAATAATGTTGGTGAGAGTCATAGGTTTTAGACACGCAATAATACTCGCTTTCACTATGATTATCAAAACAAGGTAGGACAAAAATGAACTATCATGAACCTATGCTAGCATGCAACCAAAATCAAATCAACATATTCACATACTTAATTTCACATTCGAGCTTAGAATAGCTGGCACTATAAGCAACCAAGCTCACCCAGAATGTACCACACAAACATATCACATTGGGTAGGCATACCCATCCGCTCCCATGGTACCATAACCAACACTGAGTAGGTGATTAGTTAAAATTTTCTTTCAAACTATATAATATATATTAAAATATAAAATATATATAATCTAAAAACAAAAATCAATGAAACCAGGAGCAGTATAGACTATTCCCGGGTCGTTAATCCCCCATGAGGCTGTGTTGGAAAATCGATACAGTCGGAAGATTTGAGTTTGAAGGAGAGAATTGATTTGAGAATGAGGAAAGCTAAATGGAAACCTATAAATCTCTCTGATGCACATCTACTTCACAAATTCCCTCGAAATCCACTAACACAAATAAAACACAAGTTACACGCGATTAGGCTAAATGCCCAAGATGATGTAACAATCAATTGATGGACTACCATGTCTATATTATGTTTATAAACCCTTTACCACACTTCCTATACCTTACTTAAACATCATACTCCTAAATCCCTTATTCGAGTTTTCCAATATATCGAGCAGAATTTTGTAGTCACTTTATGACCACAAATAAAATACTAACTGATCAATTAGATTTCCCCGATTCATTCCATACATTTTTCCAATGGGTTATTGAACTAACTGATTTTTTAGAAATAAATATTGAGCCTAACTATTTTATAACAAATTCAACATCACAAAGTACTCAAATTCGGATCTGATTCGACCATCAAAAAGTTTAGCTTGATCAGACCCATTTAAACACTTAGGAAAATTCTACAAAAATTGTAAAAAATCATACACATCATGAACTTGCTACAATAGCAATCTCATCAATTAAAAAAGACGGTTTGATATGGTTTTTGACCTCACAAACACAACCAGAATCGGCCCCAAAAACTCAGATTTGACAAGGAATTTTTGTAAATTATTTTTGACTAGAGCTTTCCACTCAATTTTTAATTCATAAAACCAATGGGTTGGAAAGTATGACTCTCCATTAATAATTTTTAAGCTCAAGAAAAACAATAAACTATCCGTAAAGACCAACGTTATGACTCTTACAAGGTGACCAAACACTGTCCTTTTTTTTAATTCCGAATTTAACAACAACTAAACCTAATCAAATGCATCCAAACACTATTAATTACATCCTAATTGATTATTAATGATCATCTTAACATGTTTACTGAATTTTAATGAAACCCTAATTCCACCAATTAATGTTACTAATATAAGAAAAAATTAAACAAGAACTTAATTGAAATCATACTTAAACCTTTCACCCGAGTACACACGAATCAACACCTTTATTCTTGATAAAAAAGTATTTTTTTTCTTCTACTTGGGAGTTCGACCGGCCAAAGAGAGAGAGGGAGGAGAAAAGTGATTTAGGGGTTTCTTGATTTTGTATATATAGTCATCTAGATTCCTAATTGTAGTCAAATTGGTTTCCTTTTTTTTTCTTTTCCTTCTAGTCGGCCGAACAACACCCCTTTTATAATTTTTTATTAAATATTATTTAATGTATATTTACCCTTATTTTCTTACTTTTATAAAAACCCTTTATTAATTTAGTAAACCTTTTAAATAAAATTAGTTTTTAAACTACTATTTATAAATTTCATTTCATAAATTACTTTCCTAAATTAGAAAGACCTATGCTTAATTAACTAAAATACTAGACTTAATTCATTCCTAAAAATACACTATATTCTCTTAACGCTCATACTACAATTATCCACCAAATAACACGATAACGCATAAAATCATGCTATCATTCCAAATGTCACAAATGTGAACGAAATGAAATAGCTACCAAAACCACAACTCAATCACAAAAAGATGAACACGCATCATGGATTGATATCAAATACTCATATAAGGTCACATACGCACACAATTATAACACCTATAAATACTTTTGTCAATTCTAACAGTTTGACTAACCTGCTCAAGTCACGGTTGTCATAAAACAGTCGGTTTGTTAACAACGATTTTTCTGAGTGGATGTATAAATTGTTTCTCCCGATTGATGATTTTGCAAACTTAGTATTCACACTATTTCCTTTTAGTTTTCTTAACTCATTTTTTAATGCTGCAATTGCAAACCTCTTTTCCTGAAGTTGAGCTTTGAACTCAGCATTTTGAGCAATCAAAGAAGTTGTATGTTCTATAGTCTTAGCACTGGTTGTCTTGATAGAATCATACAGTTCTTTGTAATGCTTTTTCAATTCTAATTACCTTAAGTTATTTAGCCACTTTATGTTCCAATTGATGTTTATTGTTTCAATTACATCTATGTCTTGTTTAACCTTGGCTTCATTACTTTTTACTTTCTAAAATTGACCATGTTACCCTTCTTTTAAAGCTTGATTTTGATATTTAAGTTCAAGAGCAATACAATGTGCTTTTATTCTTGAAAAATCTTTTTGATGCTATTTCACAATGTCAAAGAGCTTTTGATTATACATTGTTCTAATTCTTCTTTTATGCTTGACAAGTGTCAAATTCTTGCCATTCTGGCTTGAAGTTGTTAAAGAAACTGGAACATTCTACTTGTATAGTAATCAACTGCAGGTTTATTTCTTACTCATCTCATCTTCATCTGTAAACCTAAGAGTATGATCTAATAGACTCTCCATCTCGTGAAGTAAATCTGCCAAATTACCAAAACAAATTAGTCTTGACATCTTGAATGTTAAGAGATTCACCCTGTTGTATCCTTTTAATGGCTATCCACATCTCATGAGCTGTCTTGCATACATCAACAGTTGAGTAGATTTCATCCCCAATTCCAGTCAAGAGCATATGAATTGCTTCATTTTCTGCTTTATAATAAGCTTTGTTTTCAGTAGATATATTCGATAAGTCTTTAATTACTGTATGTTCTGTGTTGGGTTTCAGAAGTTCCTACAACTTAGTGCTGCTACTTATACAAGTTACTAATGTCAGTTCAACTTAGTGCTGCTGATGAAGAATGCTATAGATTTAAAAAAATAGACTAAGTAGTTAGTGCTGTTAGTTATAAATAGTTAGTACTACCAGTACATTGTTAGTACTGCTAGTATAGTTAGTGTCGTTAGTAGTAAGTTAGTATTGTTAGTTAGTATTGTTAGGAGATATGCATAAGTTATTATAGGAATAGATATGCATTATCTCTTCACACGTTTTGTAAGCCCATTAAGGTTTTCCTTGGTATATAAAAGGAACCCTACGGCATTAGTTAGATATAAGTTTCATATACAAGTTTCACCAATATATAGTTAGTAATCTGTAACCTAGGCAGATTCAATAATAATTAAATTTCTATTTTATTCATTGTTCTTCTTAGCAATATAAGTTAGTTTCTGCATAACTTATATTGTTCATTGTCATTATTTCTCTTGTAGTTAGTTTAGATTTATCCAGATTGGCTACCACCCTTAACAGGCTAGAAAGATCTATTCAGATTGGGATCAACAGAAAATTAGGGTTTTAGGGGACAAGTTTGGTTTTGAAAATTTAGATAAAAAAACTTAGGATTCAAGGGCTTATTTCATGGGATCTTATAGACACTTAGGAACTTATTAATATGATAGCAAGCTTATGCTAGCTTATTCATAGAATTTGAAAATTTTATGGCTCCAAAATGGACCCCTTTAGGTCACGGTTTTGGATTTGGAAAACCAAATAAGGTTTTTGACGTGGTTTTGACGCATGGAATGATTAAAACAAAGTTTGTACATGATCTAAGGTATAACATGAATGCATAAAACATAGTTTAGGCTTACTAGAGCTCGATGAGGAATGAAATGGGTTGAAATGGACGAAATGAACCCAATGGATTTAAGACCGAATCAAGACCTCTTTTCCTTAAACCTTGGATTCAAAAATGTCTTATGCTTCTTCCTTAGCTTTTCTAGAACACGGCTAGTATCTGTTTTGAATGTGTGTTTAAGTTTGAGTGTGTGTTTTAAATGAATGAATGTCACGGCTTTATATAGGGGTCAAAAGACTTGGTGGTCAAGTTTTACATCTTGGAGGCCAAGAATACTTAGGGTAGGCTGTAAGTTGAATAGAGTGGAAGCCAAGGTTGATGACTATGATGAGCTAGGAGATAGCATGACAAGGTGGAAGGATGTGGCATGGTTTCGGTTATCAAAAGAAGGTGACAAGGATGGGAAAGACTTGGAGAGCAAGATTGATGATGTAATGGTGACAAGAAGCTTACAAGGTGGTGATGGAGCTACTTGCAATGTATGGTGTGGGTATAAACTAGTTTAGGACTTGGTTTGAAATAGACTTAGGGTGTTACGGGTTTAATAGGTCACGGGTTTTACGTTTTTAGGTTTAATGAGCTAGGGTTTAAGATTAGGAGGGATTAAGATTTAGATTAGTGTTAAGATCAAGGTTTAGGACTAGGATTAGGGTTTACGGGTTTTAGGTTTTTGATTTAGGGTTTAAGCCATGTATAGTTTAAGATTTAGGAGGGATTAGGTTTAGATGGTTGTGCATTGAAATGTTATACTTGGTGCTTTATAGGTTGTACAGAATGTGTTTGAAAAATGGAGGGAAAACACTTGATTTTGAATTTGTGCTTTAATGACTTGTACTTCGGGTTTTAGGGTGTTGTACCTTAGTTTTGGAGGGAAATAAGGTTTAAATGTTATGCATGGTAAACTTGTACTCTAAGTTAGCTGTCTAATGGACATATGTGTTTCGTAGGGTGGTGCTGGGTGTTTGTACTATGGGGTTGTTTTTGTGACTGATTTCGCCATCTCACGGGTATTTTTAATGTGAACGTCTCTGTTGTTAGTGAGTGCTTTAGTTTTAGTCGCGGGATTGAGGTTTTCCGATATGGCTGTCGTGCGCATGTTGGGTCTGTTTATGTGCTCTGTGTTCGTTGTCCGGTGAATTCTATTGGTTGTTGTAACACAACCTCCATAATTCACGTGAGTGTACGCAAAATGTAAGATCTAGATGGAAAGCAGAGCAAAGAGATATACTATAATACTGGAATATTTAGAGAGAGATGTGATATTATATAATGACATACTGATAATTTGGTGTTAAACTATAACGAGATGCTGGTGGAGCCGGGGAGTGACTGGTGTTGGCGAGTCGGTGGTGTGGCGATCTTAGTTGGGGTTGGCGTAGAAGTCCAATGACACACAGTTGGCGAACAGAACGCATGTCCTAACGTCTAACGCGGCCGCCCCCTACGACATTTAAAGCCCAGGATTAGCAGAGATTAGATAAATCACAAAGGATTTTACATATAATAAAGCCTCGTGGTTCCGTTTAATATTTGAATGTGAGTTTGTTCCAAAATGAGGTAACGATTTAGCATAATTACCACATAAACAAGTGACCCCTGGTGGTGCGTGTGTTTGGTGGTTTGTGTGTGTTTTTGCTTACTAACCAGTCTAAATGGTGGATCCAATTTCAAGTATACGTAACATACGTGATGTGGTGCCCGTGGTTGGTTTTATTTGGTTAGAGAACGGTTTGGTTAGTTAGGTCTGGGCGCTGTAAATATGTCGATAGGTTAGAAGTTAAGTGAGGGATATGAATGTAGACGACTAAGCTTTGGCTAGACATATCGTAGTCTAAAGTCAATGGTCTAAGGTAAAATTACTTGGATAAGTTTATTTACATAAAAAAATGTTTTTCTCTATTTTAGTGCTTTATGCTACGGTTATTTATTCTTGCTAAGGCTTTTGGGGGCTAATCGAAAAATGTTTTGGAGGGCTATATGAAATGTTGTTATGACAAAATCTTTATGCTATGTCATTGTCGTAGCTACAACTGTTTTGGGAAGTGCCCTTTTTGATATTCTTTATATGTATACGATAATTTTATAGATTCTTTAAATTAATTATTAATAAATTAAATGGGCTTATGTTTATAGTTAACCAAATTGATTTAAAGTGTCGGTGGATCAAATCGCACGTGTGATGGACGTCCGGTTTTTTGAATCGATTACTCAAGATTATATTATGATGATTATATATACAAGAGTCGAGATGATGTCGAAATTGATATATAAGTTTTATCGTTTGGTCGTCAATTAGAACGCGGTCTATGGAATACCCAAAGTTTTTACTTGGATACCTGGCTTACGTTGATATGTAGTATCCGATGGAATAGTCGAGATGATGTTAATATAATATTGATATACAAGATATTTATAACGGTCCTCGCTATAGTAACGACATGTCTAAAACGTTATTGAATATGGCAGAGTAAACGACAACAACTTTAGTGACTTTGATCCAAATAAACTCATTCACTTTGACACAGACTACTTGATCGCCGACGCGAAATGTCATCGCGAAAAAAAGCACTTCAAATTTTACCCTAAAAAGCATATTTGGTTAATCTCTTATCCGCATCAGAAACTTACTCCTCCATAAACTTTATCTCCCCCTGGACACACCACCACCACTCAACACCCGTTTTTGTGGCTTTGCGATTGAATCCTATTTGAAAACCTTTCTGAGGGCTACTTGGGGTCAGGAATTAGAGTGCTATAGAAAATCACATCAACCCGCTCACACGTCTTTGGTAAAACTTTACTATGCTTGTCCTCGTTCAAAGGTGAACATTAAGAAGCTTTCATTATTTATCTAATTTAGTGATAATTTGGTTGTTATAAATAAGACATTTTCTTCTGATTTGTACTTTGTAAACAAACTATCAAAAACATAATTATGATGATTCGATATTTTATTTGGAAGGATGATTTAGTTCATTCTGTTTACACATGTAAGCTCTTCGCATGGACCTTCAACGCCTTAAGGTTCTTCTCTAAGACCTTCAACAAATCCAAGTTCTTATCATGAACTCTCAACACATCCAAATTCTTCTCCAGGATCTTCTGGATCTGGACCAGCATAGTGCTCTAATTGCAAGTAAAAGATCTAAGGATAAAGATTTTAGGAGCAGACCATAAAGTGTGTTGTTTTATGTGGTGGGTCGACAAGTTGTGAAATGATAAACGGCATCCCGAGGATCACGGCTTTTAGTCTTCTGCAATGCATCATGAAGAATTTTGATATGATATGGAAAATATCTAGACAGGTAGATAGTAATCCGTATGGTTTATTTTATAATGTTCGGTACTTAATCCTGTTTGGTTTATTGTATGTGTTAATCCGTTCCTTTCTAAGTTTGGTTTAATGTGTTAATCAGTAGTGCTATAACTGTTTATACATATCCTCATTTTCATAATGTAATTCTTAAGCTTTATTTATTTTAGTGGTATATTGTTTATAGGATGTTTTAAGATAATTTGATTACACAGATATGTTTCCACCCCCCCCCCACCCCCCAAATCCACCATAAATTTCACTTATCTTATACATGGAATATCTAGTTTTTCACAGGAAATTTTTTGCTTTATTCCATTATGTAACATAGTTTACATTTATAAATTAAACAAGCTCATGCAACCACCAATACCAAATCTATAACCACATCTGTCAAATGAATATCATAATATGTCAAGCAATACATTCAAATACTCATATGTATATTACCATAATTTCATTATAAACCAAAAACAAAAAAACTAAAACTTTTAACCCAAAACCAATTAATTGTGGGTAATGTTTTAACTACAATCCAAAATAGTAAAACCTCCCAAGGCAATGCTCGTAAAGTACTTCCAACCATGAATTTCGAATATATTTGTCCCTTTAAACCCTAGTACCAATATCTAAACGCCTTCAGTACAAATCAATATAAGTACATGATTATCTAAAATGTTCTCGCATGTGATTGTCCCTATTAGAATTTTTCTATATCTAGTTGTTCGAATTTTAGAGTAAGCTTGTGGGAGTTGAAGAATGTGAGGATAAATAGAGATTAGGTGGGTGTGAATTTTGGAATTGTAGAGAGAAATTTAGAATAATAATTATTGAAAGAAATTATTTTAGATTAATCATCACCCATACCACCCCACCAACTTATGAGTCACAGTAAAATTATAAACCCGAAGGATGAGGACATTCCCCAGCGCCAAAAAAACCCGCCCAACACAGCGTATCAACGCCCCTACACCAGGCGCCGAATTCAGAAAACGTACCCCCCCCCGATAACACCTGCACCCATCCCCCCCCCCCCGAACTCACGGATCAACTCCGCAGGTACCCCCCCGCCAGCACCCTCCCTGCTTCCCCCCCCCGCTAGCGACCAACAGTCCCGCCATACTGGGCCCCCCACCCCGTTTTGCCTACCCTCCCCGCCCCCCCCCCCCCCCCCCCCCACCCCCCCCCCCCCCCCCCCCCCCCCCCTCACCCCCCCCCCACCCAAAATATCATGAATTTTATCCCCCCCACAATCTATTTAGATAATCATGTATTATTGATTTGTACTTAAGGCTTTAAGATATTGTACTAGGGTTTAAGAGGGAAAATATATTCGAAATTCATGGTTGGAATACTTGTACACATGCCTTGGAGGTTTTACAATTTTGGAATTGTATTAAAACATTACCCACAATTATGGTTTTGGGATAAACGTTAACGTATAATGTTTGTTTTATAATGATATGTTATGTAGATAACATATGAGTATTTGAATGTATTGCTTGACATATTATGATATTCATTTGACAGATGTGGTTATAGATTTGGTATTGGTGGTTGCATGAGCTTGTTTAATTTATAAATGTAAACTATGTTACATAATGGAATAAAGCAAAAAATTTCCTGTGAAAAACTAGTATTCAATATAATATAAGTGGAAATTACAGTGATGAAAATTGTGGGTTGTTACACATATCATGTATATCAATATTATCTTAAAACATCCTATAAACAATTATAGCCCCCCCACTCTAAAAATAAATAAAAGCATAAGAATTACTTTTAAATTGATAATGTAATAAACATTAAAGCATACTTGATTAACACATAAACAAAAAACATCTACGGTTTATGAAACACATTACATAAACACATAACGGAATTAATTAACACATTAAAATAAAACATACGGATTACTACTCCATAGAAGATTTTCCCATATCATTCAATAAGCTCATGAAGATTGCAGACGACTGAACAAAGCGTGATCCTCGGATAGCCTTTTCATTTCAGGTCTTTTCTCCAACAATCTTTAGTCTTGCCTAAAAATCTTTATCCTTAGATCTTTTCTTTCCCGTTGCAATTTAGTGCACTATGCTGGTCCAGATCCAGAAGATCCTGGAGAAGAATTTGGATGTGTTGAGAGTTCATGATAAGAACTTGGATTTGTTGAAGGTCTTAGAGAAGAACCTTAAGGCGTTGAAGGTCCATGCGAAGAGCTTACATGGAGTTGAAGATCTAAATCATCCTTCCAAATAAAATATCGACATCCTTAATTTGTCTTTATGGTGGTTAACAATAGTTAAGCAAATCATTGAAATGTCTTTGTAACAACCAAATTTATCATTTTATTATCTAAATAAAGTAACTTCTTATTGTTAACCTTTGACGAGGACATGCTTAGTTAAAGACCCCCCCTCCCCCCTCCCCACAAATAGTAACCAAGACTGTGAGGTTCGATGTCATGTGATTTTCTTAGCATCTTTATTTCTCTGCTCCACTTGGACACATTATAGGTTCATATGATCCATATGCATAGCCACATAACCGCGGTGGTGGTGGTGGTGTGTGTATTGGGGGAGGATTAGTGTTTATAGAGGATAAGATTTGTCGAGGTAAGAGTTAACCAAATATGCTTTTATGGTTAAAAATGAGAGCTTTTTCGCGATGACATGTCGTCGCTATAGATAGGGTCACAAAGAGTAATAAGTTTTGTGGGTCTTAAGTCACTATGTTGTGGTAGTGGGTTCTTGCCATATTCAATTACGTTGGTAGACCATGTCGTTACTATAGCGAGGACCGTTTTAAATATCTTGTATATCATAAATATTATTTTATTAACATCAATTAGACTATTCCATTGGATATACATATGCACCCAATCCACCCACCCCCCTCAACCACCCCTTTATCCTGATCATAGTAAATATGTTGGGTTTCCTTAGGACGCCTTTTTTGACACAACGAGGGTTGTTAAAATCTTATATATCAATATCGACATCATCTCGACTCTTGTATATATAACATCATAATATAATCTTGATTAATCTATTCAAAAAACGGACTCTCACACGTGATTTTGATCCACCGACACTTTAAATCATTTGTAAATATATTAAATAATTTTTAATTTATTTATAATTAATTTAAATAATCTTAAAATTATCTTATATAAAATTATAAAAAGAACTGAAAAAAAGTTTAGCTACGACAATGTCATAGCTAAAGTTGTCATACCAAAATTTCATTAGCCCGCCATTAATTTTTCATTAGCCCGCCAAAACCCTTAGCAAGAACAAATATCGTAGCTAAACGCACTAAAAGAGAAAAACATTTTTTGTAAATAAATTTCCAAGCTAGTTTGACCTTTGACCAATAACTTTAGCTACGATAATGTCGTAGCCAAAGCTTAGCATATGTCATATCCAGATCTGATATTCACCTATCACTTTTTACACCCAAAACTTTACCAAACCTTCTCTACCAAAAAAACCAACCACTGGGCACAAAATCACTATTTACATACATGAAATTATCACCATTTTGACAAAAACACACACGAAAACACCACACACACGCACCACTGGGCACTTGTTTTGTTTAATTATGCTAAATCTTCATCATTTTGACAACATCTCAATTATGTAAAGGTAATGGGTTTTTTTGTAATTTTGGTTTTTTAATTTGTTTTGTTTAATTCTAGTTGTGTAACTCTAGGTTTATTTTTCGCGTGTGTTTGGTTAGCACCAGTCGGACCACCGCTGCCACCAACATCCCGTCACCACCGCTTTGTTTGTTTAAAGGTATCGTTTCATAATTTTTTTTGTTTAATTCTAGTTGTGTAACTCTAGGTTTATTTTTTGTGTGTGTTTGGTTAGCACCACAGTTGGACCACCACAGACCACCACAGCCGAACTACCACAGTTGGACCACCACCACTGAAATATGTAAGCAGTGAACATGTTATAAGTTTGTATCAAAAGGAAATAGGAAAAAAAAGAGTAGGGTTTCGTAAAGAGATGGAAGGAAACAATTTGACTTAGGTGGTGGTTTGTTTTTAAAGAAAATCTCTTCACAGCCTTTGGATCTTACCGATTCAGACATAACATGGGGAAAAGTGCGTTTGTCTTTTTTTGTTCGTTCATACACGGTCAGAGGCGTAAGCCTCTTGACGGACCAGACTTGGGAGGGCCTTCTGAACGCCTCTTAACACCCAAAAGAGTTATATGAAATTGTATGCTCTTGCACTTCTATTTTTACAGATGGTGGCGTGTTTAGGTCTTCAATCACATGGTGGGGATGCAGGTGGTGACCCACCCCAACGCCCGACGAAGCGGATACCCAGCCAATGCGAAGGTAAGAAAGTGTTGATTATTTTATAAATGAGTCTAAATACTTGTTGTTTTATGAATGGTGTAGGAAGGTTGTTACCGGGGACAAGCTCGCGTTCTAGTAGCTTACAACCGGCCTCGGGATATTGTACGCATGAAGAAGTTGATAGGTTGAGAAAAGAAAATGAGGAGTTAAAAAAGGCAGTTCAAAGTCAACAACTCGAATGGCTAAAGTTTGTGAATCATTTCAATGCTCATCAAACAAGTACTTCTTCACAGTATCCCGTCCCTAGTCTCTACATTCCCCGAGCGTTTTCTAGCCCCAGTAATACTCCTCCCAAATTAGACGGTTACCGCCCTACCTATGAAGACAGAAGTACTAGCCAGATTATGCATGATGATGATTTAGATGGTGATGATTTAGATGTTGATGGTGATGGTAGTGGTAGTTTAGATGGTGATTCTGATGATGATTCTAATGATGCTTCTGACGAAGAGTAGTAGTAGTAGACTAGTAGTAGTAGCCTAGTAGTAGCATTTTGTTAGTAGCAGTGGACTACTAGTAGTAGTATCTTTTGGTATGACGTTCTTTTGGAATGTGTATTCGCTCGTAATGGTATTTAACTCGTAACGTTATATTTGGAATACTAGGACTTCTTTTGGTTGTTTTGAATTGAACAAGTGGATGGATGAATTTAGTATCATAGTTTTGGGTTATTTACAGGTTTGGTTTTAGTAGATTTTTTCCGGAAAAAAAATCTGGAAAATAGCAGTACCTGCTGCCCTTTTTACCTGCACAGGCCACCTAGCGACGACTCGTGTCGTAGCTAAAGTGTCACAACATTTTTTGTAGTAACAACATAGCCACGATAAATATCGTCGCTAATGTCACTAGCATTTTTTAAATATATATTTAATTAATAAATACTAAATAAATAAATGAAATAAAAATTTTGAAAATCAATTCAGCTACGACATAAATCGTCGCAAAAATTATAATTTTATTTTACAAATAAATATTTAAAATAAATTTATTTAAATTAAATTATTTAAACTAAATTCTTGAAATAATTTTTGCTACGACATATGTCGTCAAGGTTTGTGGTCAGTTTTTATGGGACCCGCTTATCGTAGCAAAAGTCGATGCAAAATCGTAGCAAAGATTCTTAGCGACGGACCTATTGCGATAGCAGTTTGGCTACGACATGTCGTAGCAAAGTAATTTGGCCATGACAGTTTCCTACTTTTTGCTACGATATGTGTCGAAGCCATAAGTTGAAATTGTTGTAGTGGCATGATTAAATGCTACTCGGGTCAACGGGTCAACCCGCCAGCCGGAACCCAATCCAATAGAGTATATTTTTATAACTTTTACACATGTCTAAATCCAGTCCAGATCATAAGGTACGTGTCCACCTTCTTCTACCAAATTCTTCCCACCATCAGAACTCATCTATCACACAACATTTCATCTTCTTCTTCAAATACAAACTGGACCACCGCCCTATTGTCTTCAATGCTACAGTAATTCTTATGCATTGTCTTCAATCTTTTCACATACAAAAAGAATTGCATTCGTTGCTTCAAACTGCAGGTACGAGGTTTTTCTTTTGATATTGGGGAAAATATTAATTTTAATTA
>BQNB010134377.1:0-15949 GCA_026074375.1 Tanacetum coccineum | reverse complement strand
TGTAACAATACACAAAATCATAGATGAACGATTAAACATAATGCTAACCAAACGCGTATAGTGGAGTGTAGAGATTACAAGATTTTTGCCATTGACCGGACCACTTTTCAGGACCTTCTTGGCTTCATAAATCTTCTGGAAATCAGACTTGGTGGCTAAAAGCATGATAAACTTCGTATTGGAGTTTGGTATTTATAGGCTGTGGAAAAGGGTGGATACGCCGTATTAAATGCAGTTAATACGGCGTATAAGGAAATTCCTTGGAGTAAGGACCAATATCATCATTAATTGCATTAATTGCAGGATCATTGACTATGTTAAATGTAATATCTTTGACTGTTGACTAGTGAATACGGCGTATTAAATGTCCAAGATACGACGTATTGGGTCTTGATCCTTGGTCGTTTATTTGTGAAGTGCAGGCATGGATACGCCGTATCTTCTTTGCTGGATATGTTATTTGATGTCATCAAATATCCCCCCACTTGAATCCTACTTGTCCTCAAGTAGAGTTAAGAAAAGTTTTGAAAATGTGTCCCAACCGGAGTTAAGGATTTTTCCGTTTAAGCATCGTTTTGTTCTAATCACCTGTATATAACGAAGCTCCTCACAAAATATAGAAATGAAAACACTCAGATCACTTAACTAATCTAGGGTGCAACATTTAATTGGTACGCTTAATTGCTCGGTCGTGATTAGTTTTCTATCATAGGCTTGGCAAGGATACATATCTCCACTGCTAAAGCTAAGGAGAAACAGGTCAAAAGATAAATTGGGTTATGAAGGCTTAGGGTTGATCATTAAACAGTCTTTCACCATAAGTACCACACCAACAAGGCAGCTGTATTGTACATACATGGTCGTAACGACGAAATAGACATATATAATTCGATCATATCCCTGTTCGTGTTTAACCAGTGGTTAGGATGAAGAACGATATAAGGTAGGGAGCTTCTAACTTTCACCAAAAGTCATCATAAAAACAAGGCAGCTGAGACATGCATACATGGCCGTAATGACGGAATAGACATGCATGCTCGTACAAGTCCTCGTTCGAGTAGACATTAAGGTTAGTTACTAGGAAAGGGAAGTAAAATGGGTGTTAAACAAAATTTACAAAAAAATAGATTAAGCCAGCAAATAAGGTACGGTTGCTAGTAACTTTCCCCCGACCGTTCCATGACAAAGACTCGAATATATAGACAAACGCCTCGATCACAGAAATGACAAAGATGACCTAAGTTGGCGTTCCCATAATGGTCAACTTCCCTTACATCCTGCTTTTTACATACTTTTACAGAATAATTGGTGATATCGGCTACTTTTTACAAGACTTTACATCATTATTTTTGTAATGTATCAACGAATAATCGATCCTTCCAAGTAATTCCTTCAGTATAAACTTCTTTTGAGCTGACTATTTTTCTTCCTTCTCTGTCTTTTTTTTAAAAAACTTCATAAATCTTAGTTTAATTCCACTGTCTTCACTATCATAATTCGTCCGGATAATCTTTTACTTGTAACACTTTTTCTTCGGATATGATTCCTAATCGCAAAAGTAGCGAAACTTACGAGCTACATATTTTTTCCATTGCATTATGCAATTTCCCGACCATTACACAGATAGAAAAATTTCACTTTGACACAGGAAATATAATACTTTACACGAAAGCAACTAGCAACATTGATTAAAATATGCTTAATCTACACGGAAGGCTAAAGTGCAAAGGTGTAACGAAACATATAATATGGTGTAGAAAAAGAAAGGAATGGCTCAACATGTTGTTCTAGGGAATCATACTCTAAAAATGAGAGTAAACAAAGGGTTACACGGGAGTTAACTAACCAGTGTAGTTAGTTAATTTAATGACATGTAGGCTATTTGGTTTAATCCTAGAAATTTATCAGTTGAACTTGTTCCTCCATCTAAATCTATAGTACTCATCATTGTGGTCTCGAGTGATATACCAGGCCAAGTTCTAAAGTCCACTACATCACCAGCACACTCATATTTTTGTGGAATTGTTAGGTAAACAATTGGAAACGGAATAGGCTTAATTCTCATAATATGTATCAAGGGTTATAGTGCGTTAGGTAATGTAAATTTTTGTAACGTATCAATGAATAATCGATCCTTCCAAGTAATTCCTTCGGTATAAACTTCTTTTGAACCGACTATTTTTCTTCCTTATCTCTCTTTTTTTTAAAAACTTCATAAATCTTAGTTTAATTCCACTGTCTTCACTATCATAATTCGTCCGGATAATCTTTTCCTTGTAACACTTTTTCTTCGGACATGATTCATAATCGCAAAAGTAGCGAAACTTACGAGCTACATATTTTTCCCATTGCATTATGCAATTTCCCGACCATTACACAAATAGAAAATTTTCACTTTGACACAGGAAATACAATACTTTACACGAAAGCAACTAGCAACATTGATTAAAATATGCTTAATCTACACGGAAGGCTAAAGTGCAAAGGTATAACAAAACATATAATATGGTGTAGAAAAAGAAAGGAATGGCTCAACAGGTTGTTCTAGGGAATCGTACTCTAAAAAAGAGAGTAAACAAAGGGTTACACGGGAGTTAACTAACCAGTGTAGTTAGTTAATTTAATGACATGTAGGCTATTTGGTTTAATCCTAGAAATTTATCATTTGAACTTGTTCCTCCATCTAAATTTATAGTACTCATCATTGCGGTCTCGAGTGATATACCAGGCCAAGTTCTAAAGTCCACTACATCCCCAACACACTCATATTTTTGTGGAATTTTTAGGTAAACAATTGGAAATGGAATAGGCTTAATTCTCATAATATGTATCAAGGGTTATAGTGCGTTAGGTAATGTAACTAGTGATTTTTACAAGTCATGCCAATTTTTTTAAAATTTGGCCTGTTTTTAAGCACTTTTAAGCTCATAGCATGTTATTTTGTAAAAAAGAAGACAAGTACGTTCTAGTTCTCCATCCCCCCACTTAAATTATACAACGTCTTTGTTGTATAGATAAAAAAAATAAATAATAAGGGAAAATAGAATTAGAACGGAAAACTCCTTGATGTTTTGCTTGTGATAATTCTCCAAGTTGAGCTCTTGAGCAAAAAGTTTGTTGACGAGGGCTTTAGATTGCCCGTGTAAGTTCAACACATGTTATTTTCAGAGTATACCTCCACCAATTCGTCGATTTCATTACAACAAGGTCCTGCACAAAGATTTAGAAAACAACCTGCTATTCTATTTCAGGTTTACACTAGTTAATATACAGGAAAACAAATATAAATAATGTATAGAGAGTCAATACTTCATATCCGTCCCAGGATACGCCGTATTGAAACCTGTATTTAAAAATCCTAAGTATGGTTATGTCGACTAATACGCGGTATTCGTTTATTCGAATACGTCATATAGACTGAATTGACAATAAATTTTTAAAGTGCAGACAGAGATTGGATAACGTTTAGATAGTTAATGCGCCGTATCCATGGGGTTTGGATATGCCGTATAGACAGTCTGAGAAGACAATGTCAATAAAAATTATATTCTGGGTTGTCTCCCGGCAAGCACTTTTGTTTTTTGTGAGAGTCTTTAAGTTAGACTCCCTTCAGCCTCACGTCACACCTTTTTCGAGTTCTAGAACCTCATCATCGTCTTTGTCAATGTTACCTTCGTAATATTTTTTCAATCGTTGACCATTGACCTTGAAGCTAAACTCGTCCCTGTTAGTGATTTATATAGCCCCATGTGGATACACCGTTTTAACAATGTTTGGACCGCTCCATTTTGACTTAAGTTTTCTAGGGTACATCTTCAGACGAGAATTATAAAGTAGCACTTGATCGCCTACCTTAAAATATTTGTTACCATGAAGTCTAGAATCATGCCATTTCTTGGTCCGTTCTTTGTAAATTCTAGTATTCTCATAAGCTTCATCTCTTAATTCGGCTAACTCGTTAAGCTGCATAAGAAAATTTCGCTAGCGAGCGTTAGATCCATATTACATTGTTTTAATGCCCAATGTGCTTTATGCTCGATTTCTACGAGTAAATGGCATGCTTTCCCATAAACTAGTCTGAAAGGTGTACACCCTGTCGGGGTTTTGTAGGCCGTCCTAAATGCCTACAATGCATCGTTAAGTTTTTTGACCAACCTTTATGATTGTACCCTACTGAACTCTTTAGGATACACTTAATAGCCCTATTAGTAACTTCAGTCTGCCCATTATATTGAGGGTGATATGCTATGGATAATTTGTGAGTCACACCATATCTTTGTAAAGCTTTTTTAAGCTGGGAATTACAAAAATGTGTCCCTCTATCACTAATCAAAGCTTTAGGAACTCCAAACCTAGCAAATAAACTTCTTAAAAACTAAACCACAACGCACAAATCATTCGTAGGTAATGCTTGAACTTTAACCCATTTGGACACATAATCGACAGCCACTAATATGTATTTATTACCTCTAGATTCGAGAAATGGTCCCATAAAATCTAATCCCCAAACATCGAAGACTTCGCATACCTGAATGTTATTTTGAGGCATTTGGTCTTGAATAAGAACATAAGAAGGGGCGGGGCCTAAGAAGTCTCTGTCAGAAGAAATTCTCGAACCAATATCCCTAAGATCCCCTTGTTGTGGATTAATCCTATTCTACTTCCATCCCAGTAGGCTCCAAATCAGGCTATGTCATCTCATGCTCTGTATGTAAACCCCAACGCCAAGATATAACGACTCCATGTCATCTCCTCCTATTACACCTTCAATAACTGAAAACACAGCGTATCCGTAACATCCAACCCCACCTATGTATCACTCATCTTGCAAGTGCTGAGAAACTCCAGGATAAACTCGCGGACCAAAGGTGCTCAGTTCCTAAAATAGTAACTCCTCCAAGCTGACTCACGAAACACAATGCTTCCCTTCTTCTGATACACCATCCTCAATCTCATATCCAGTTCCTACCTTATCTCGGGGGGTCAATTCCCTTAAAATCTAATGCATAACGGGTTAACCGGTCTGCTCTATATCGTCTCGAGCCTCTGCTCGTAACTATGCCTAATCCCCTCGTTGTACTCCTCAATCTGGTATCTAAGCCAAGGGTGTCTCTGATCAACAGCTGGTAATAGTGCCATATCTGAAAAATTAACTAAATCAGTAAACATTCTGTGTGAGGTATAATACGGCGTATTCATAGAAGGATACGCTGCATGTAAGGGTCTGAGTTCAATACGCCGTATGTCTATAAAAGGATACGGCGTATGGGAGTTAAAATATAGACCCTTATATTAGGTCAATACGCCGCATTCAATTTATTAGATACGCCGCATTGAGGTTAAAATTTTGGGTAAAAATTGATGCAATACGCCGTAATCAATGAAATTGAACTATGACATGATTGTTCTGCAGTTTAAAATTTAAAAAAAAGGGTTATTCCACACTTTATTCTACCCAGTTTAACCCAATCGTATTATCACGCTATGTTCATTAAATTTTGATATCACAAAAGGAGGGGGGACATATAGTAGTCATATTAACCCTAAATTAAGAATCTAAACCCTAACCCTAATTCATAATCGAAAAAGAGAGAAGGGAATATAATGAATCACTACCATTTGATTAGTATGCAAAATATGTATAGAAACACGACGTTGATTTCGAGGATTAAGGCGCAGTGTAAATTTATGATTATGAGTATCAAGTGTGTGTGAAACGATTCTTGGCGTATTAGCTGGGTTTTTATACCCACGCTCGATACGCCGTATAAGGATTTGTCTGATACGGCGTATCAGACATTAAATTGATACGACGTATAGGAGTCGCTTTTACGACGGTATGGGAAACCATCTTTTCTTAGTTTTGACATATAAGTAAGTACATTGCACTCCGCAACTTTGTATGTGATACCTTCTTATAATTAGCGCTTAGGGTCGACAAATAATGCCCAAACGGCACATACAAATTTATAATGGGAAAGAATAGCATTATGTTTACGTAATAATTCCAGATCACGATATTTACTTTTAAGTTTGTGACAAAACTTATCGTTCCAAAAGTTTTAATGATTTTATTGTGACTTGTTTCAGAAAGCCTATTTGACCCATGCATAATTTTATTTCCCTCTAAAGATTGTTCTATATCGATATCGTTATGATCATTGTCTTTTTCCAATTTTGAATCATCGGGATGAATAATGTTGAACAGATCATTAAAGCGTGAAACATTCTCTTCATCGTATTCAGACAATGATGTTTCATCATTTAAATTGAATTCATCGATATGTTGAGGGTTTAAAATTGGTTTAGTTAAATAATCTGATTTAGACGTTTCGCGCTCATTGTAAAACAATGGCTGGAAATTCATTTTCAAACTCTTTGAAGTAGTCTAAATCATCAATATAATCAATAGTAGGGTTGGGCGACGAAGGCATATTGTTATTGTCATTTTTTGAATCTGTTTTTAAATCATTGACAGATATTATCTTACATGAAAATAAATTTTCATAAAAAAATTACCGTGTAATCTTCATCGTCGGATTCGTCTAATGATATTTCTCAGTCATATCTCTTTTTCGTTAGGAGGTCATACCGTGGGCTTAAGGGATTGCTGTTAATTTATAATGTCTATGGCCTGTCGAATTCGGTTTCAAAAGTCATAAAACAGTCCGTCCTCATCTTCATAGTTTTCAATTTTCCCAAACGTGGCAGTTTGCAAATTAAACGTTCGACCATGTCTTTGAGCTTTTTCTTCTTCAAGTCTGATGTATTCCTCCATGGTGATATTTGGGTCGTCCATTTTTACCTATAATCAACTTGCAATAGAGAAAAAGGTGAAATGGACTCATACACCGTATTCTGTTGACTGAATTCGTCGTGTATTAAGCAATACTGGAATAAACAAAACACCACAATGCGATTAATTACAAACAGGAATTTAGAATACAACTAAATAATTAGTTAATAGTTAAGAAATATAATAAGAAAAAGTTATTAATTCATCTCTGGCAACGGCGCCAAAATATCCTGATGTGTTGTCGTGTAGGGCAATTATTTTGATTATCAAGTTTTAAATTTATATTTAAGCCGACAACCTAAAACAAACTTTAAACGAGCTAGTGTACCCGGTCAAGGATAAAGTTCGCGGTAAGTAGGGTGTCGACATAAGAGTGGAACTTAATCCTATATTTCTATAAGTATTTTAATTTCGTCTACTTTACTGGTCTAAAACCTATATGCTATTGATGTGTCGTTGTGTGGTGTATATTTTATTATCAAGTTTTAAATTTATATTTTGTCTCGACCTCACCAAAAAAAACACTTTAACGGGCAGTCAGTTGTACCCGTCGGTAGTAGTTTCATGTAAGTAGGGATGCGATCACTGAAGCGAGGTTATATCTATTCATTTTAATTAATATCTTGGTTATCTAATCTATGTTAATTCTATTCTAATCCTATGTTAAACCTATGTCAGTCTAAATCCTAATTCTAACGGGAAAGGGGGTTTTCAGCCTGAGAGACTGGCACGGTTTAGTTGGTGACTACAATCAATTCAAGACATTATTCAACGCAAGTAATAGACAAAAGATAAAGGGCGGTCGAACCTTATATATGAAAACTTTTATTAACCATTTTAATCCGATTAGGGAATGTTGGTTAATTTATTGAAGTGCATGATTTTTCTATCGAGGTGGAATATCATTCTTATGACTTAGGCGTTTTACATCATCTATGACCTGACACGTTATTCTGTCATAATTAAAGCAATCCGCAATAAAGCTTCTTATTTGCTAATTATAATCTTCTTTATGGATTAAATCAATGGTGAGCTTGTAAAACCCTAGCTCATTAGAGACTTGACCACTTTACGCTTAATGGCGAATTTATACACTAGTAGTCACTTGTCCAACTATCCAATGGAATCAGAAATTTGTTGTTGGAATTATCTAGGTCACCTGCTAGTCAACACGATCAATAAACCATTGACAATATCCAATTAACTAGTTAAGCCCGAAGCGTATCCTAGACACAGACTTAGAATGACAATACGTGTGTAACTATTATTCTAGATGTATAAGTTACTATACGAAGAGCATATCCGGACTCTAGATCAGCTTGGTCCACTTTTGCTAGATCAGTTGAATGATAGCCGCATACAAAAGCGCGTAAACTAAGTATAATATGATATACATAACAAGCATCTCAACGATAAATCAAGAATCGTTATAAACAATACCAATATTCTGATCTTCATAATTAATGGATAATACCCGAAGGTATTAGCCCCCTTTTTGAAATGTCATAATAAATACAAGAGTAATTATTTAGCAAGTTCAACTAACGAGTTAATCGATTGATACCAGAAACTGATAAAGTTAAAAAAGTATATGATTTACACGATGTCTCCTATGGGATTGAATATGTTCTCGACCTCTTCTGTGTTTTTCTCCTTTTTAAAATCGATTTTGTGGTGTAGTATCGAGAATATGATTTTGCACCCTTATAAACTCCGTTTTTTAGTTTTTATGTTATAAGGTCTGGAAGTCGGTTTCTGGATACCGGCGTTCATGTGTTGGATACGGCGTATTGGGGGGTTTCTTGGAGTAGGGACCACGTTTGATATCTTCCAGAATATTAAATGACTTCATATCTTTAATACGGCGTATTGAGTCCTCTGATAGGCGTCTATTTCGAGCTTTATCCTTCTAGTGGTCTTTGGTGAGTGCAGAGATCGGATACGCCGTTTCTTCCTTGATGATACGGCGTAGTGGTCTTTTTGAATAGGATCTTCAATATATCTTCATTTAAGCTCCAGAATGCGCGCTTTTTGCTAACTTTCACAATTACTCCATAATTACCTGCAATTCTCAAATATAACGATTAAGTAACAATTCTTGCAATAATTATACAAAATGGGTTATTAACATGGGATAAATGATGCTATAAAAGTTGTTATTGATGTCATCAAATATCCCCCCACTTGAATCCTACTTTTCCTCAAGTAGCCTTTAGTAGTTTATAAAAATGTATCCCTAAGGATATTTTCCTTTAAAGTACTTTTTTGATCTATTACAAGTACACAACCAAACACCTCACGAAATAGGAAGATGAAAACACTTAAATCACTCAACTAATCTATGTGGTAACATGTAACTAATTCGCTCAATTGGCTCTGTTATAATTAAGAAAACAATAGCTAAAACAAGATTGATTTGGAGGTCAAGGAGGATTAAACAAGGAACTTAGTCATTTTATTTAGAGAGGGAAAAAGGAAAAGATGTGTATGTGTGTTTTAGAAATGAGAAAAAAAACACCACACACCATTTGGTGAATATGAGTACAAATGAATCTCACACTCTCTATGGAAGTATGGAGGGGGTATTAATAGGTCAAGACTAGGGAAAATATTCTAACTTAACAATTCTAGTCCCTGCAAATCTTATCTAATGATAACTAATGTAATTCTGTATAAGTCAACATATTTTAAGGCTAATAATCTTCCCAATATGTGGGACCATACGAAATTATTACCAATGTTCCTAACAAGTACAATTACAATAAATAACACTTCCAAAGCGATTCCAAAGCTGATGATGTCTTCGGAGTTCTCGTGGTCTTAAAACTTGTACTCTAACTTGGATCTTCAGTGTCTTTACTTGCATAGGAACCATTGTAGTATGCATGAGTTGGTTTAACTTCCCCTATTCATGCAGCATGGTGTGTTTTATGTCTTTGAACAAAGCTTTTTCATATACTCCTTTTTTGGCAAAGTTTCTGAATAGCCTTCCCCCAAACAACATCAATTATCTTGCACAGATCTTAAAAATTTAAGGTAGCTAGAAAAAACTTCTATTTGACATTTACGTGCACAGCGGAATTTTGTAGAAGTAGAAAACCACATCAAATACTATTGCTACTTGTCATTAGGTCTTGGTGAATATTCTTTCAGGGTTCATGCAAGGAATTCTACAACAATTCTTCTCTGTATGCAGTAATACTTTCTCAAACCATATTAAGTAAAGTGTGAAACCTACTTCCCTGGAAGTTAACATGGTAAAACATCAATGTCAACTAAGTCACCGGATGTGCAACATTTTTCCCCTCATGATGGTTGCGAAACTCTTGGAAGCATCAATTGTCGTGTTCGTCCATATACTCGAGAAGTTCTTGTCATGGCAACAATCTTGAAAAAGTTATGAAGGACATTGAAGAACTTTGAAGGGATTTTACTGTAGACCGTGAAGTACCTCATCGTGGGAATAACACAATAATATCCCGTGAGATTGTTGATTACATATCTACCGTTTAAATCTTTGGCTAACTTACCATCCTCGATTTCTGTCGGCTATTGTTGATGGTACCATTGGTGAAGAAACTCTGTTATATCCAAAATTGAAATGAAGTTGAATCCCCCAAATTTGTTTCTTAATTCTTGCATGTTGTTGATTGAAAAATGTGCAATGATTAAATCTTAAGTAACTTTATACTCAACAGAAAGTATATGAAGTAAAAGACACTCTTGAAATTATCAACATCGACATCTGCGTGTGCACTGAGTACTACAGTGTAATCAATTTATGGCCTAGTGATAGCTATAACACGTGAGCACATACAATGTAACTCCTTACATCAGGATAAATCAAACTGATATTCCGTGTCTTAATTCATAGCTGTATACGGCTCAAGCAAGTCATCAATCGATAGATCAGGTTTTGAAGAAAAGGGGTAGGAAATAGATGGGAAGTCTCGATTGATGAAATAAGTAGAAACGCCTTCATGAAACCCACTCTTATCTCCAAATAAGGGATACCAAATCAACTTCGTGATCACTTGTCATCTTAATTCGAATCTTGAGCCGTATTTGGCATGTAGTGAAATCTTATTCAGATCATTTTTTGTTCTATGTATCGTGTTGATGTTATGTTGGTTTTTGGGTTTGAATGTTTAACGGTTGTTTATTATGAATGTGGTGACAAAGTGCAAACACGGTTCACTTGGAGGGCTAAGGGCTATTATAAAGGAATAAGACTAAGGTTGTAATGAATGTTTCCAACATTCTGGGTTTAGGACAAATAATGGATGAATGGTAAATTGGTTTTAAGGTCCAGGGGCTGATTTTGTCAAACTCCAATTTTGTTAAATAATTGCCACAAGTTCCATCCTTATTTTTCTATCATCTTTGTTTGAAAATATAGAATTAGGGTACGAATATAGATTTATTCTGCGATGCTACGTTTGTTTTCGCGTGAAAAGCAAATTCAACGATTGATCGAAAACGAATCACGTTCACAACGGTTATAGTTATAAGTCCTGTAGATAACCGACACACAAAACCGAAAAACCAAAAATGACTTAAAACGTGTAGAGTTTATTTCTAATGCTTTTGATAGTTGTTCGGTTCCAATAGTTTGTGAGTTGTTCGGTTCGTAAAGACACAAGTTGTTCTGTTCTAACTAGAAAACTAAGTTGTTCGGTTTCAAAGGAACTTGAATTGTTCGGTTCCAACTGATCTAAGTTGTTCCATAACACTAGATACAGGTTGTTCGGTTTTCCAAAGATGCAAGTTGTTCAGCTCCAACTTGAGCCAAGTTGTTTGGTTAAACTAGAAGTTTAGTTGTTCGTTTCATGAAGAAAAAATGAGTTGTTCGGTTCAACATAATATCAAACACCTTGAACGCACCTTTCTTCGACTCTTGTTTCAGCCAAGTTTGTCTTGTCTTCACCGTGTACCACAACCAAATAAGCCAACCACAATAATAAGCACGGAAAGTATGTTGTAAAATAAGCTTGTGAATAAGCTACTAGATAAAGTAGTTTCGTTAACATCAATAAGCAAACGATTATCCAAATTAAAAGATGAAGTGCTATTCTTGGGGGTTTTTTTACGTAGAAAAAGAACCATAGAAGGAAACAAAATAAACCAATTCAAATGATTGTTTGTACCTTCTACTGTTAATCAAAAGAAACATGAACATATAGCCAATCATGAAACAGTTACTAAAAATGTTTGTTTATATTTCTTATAAACAAACAACAAACAACAAAAATAGCTTATGCTTAGTAAAAAAAACAAAATAAACCGAGTAGTAAATAAGCTTAATATGACGAACCAATAAGCTCACAATAAGCCAGTCAAACAAAAACCACTAAACAAACACACACTGAATAATATACACCCTCGGTTTAGCTCTTTGAAACCAATTGTTATAATAAGAAACACTAGCTAAACAAGATCCGGAGGTCGAGGAGGATTAAACAAGAACTTAGCCATTTTATGTAGAGAGAGAAAAAGGAAAGATGTGTATGTGTTTTAGAGAGAGAAAGAACACACACACACTTTGGTGAAATGATACAAATGAATCCTCACCCCTCCATGGAAGTATAGAGGGGGTATTTAAAGGTCAAGACTAGGGAAACTATGTTAACTTAACAATTTTAGTCCCTGCAAGTCTTGCCTAATGATAACTAACGTAATTCCATATTAGTCAACATATTTTAAGGCTAACATTCTTGGTCGTGACGAGTATTCTATCATAAGCTTGGCAAGGAGGATCAACGTCTCCACCTCTAAAGCAAAGGTGTAACATTTTTTATAAAGGTAAATATAGGTTTTTTGTATGGTAGGCATGTTATGATCATTCTCATTCTTTCACCAGAAGTACCACTCCAACAAGGAAGCTGAAGCACACTACACACTCGGGAACCCAGGATAGACATGTGTGTTCGTTCACATCCCCATTCGAATTTAACCACTGTTAGGATGAAAAATGATATAGGGTAGGAGGAACCTTATAACTTTCAATAGTGATAAACCAACAAGCAGCTGAGACATGCAATACATGGCCTTAACTAACGAATCGACATGACTCCATTGCTCAATCACATTCTCATTCACGTAAAACCCATGGTTAATCATTAGGTGAGAGGGAAGCAAATTGTTATTAAATAAAAATCAAGAAATAAATTGATTAGCCTTAAGATACAAGTTGCTAGACACTTATTTCCTGACCGTTACATGATAAAGACAAAATTATTTACAACGTCTTGATCATAGATCATAAAACAAACTACCTAAGTTGGCGTTCCGTAACGGACCTACTTCCCAATCATACCAAAATTCTTAAATACTTTACAAGGCAACTGGCGATATTCTTCGTCTTTATCCCTACATATACTCTACTCGTTTGTTTTTTGAGTAGCAAGAAGAATCGATCCTTCGTATAATTCATTCGGTAATGTTTTTTGCGAAACGATTATCTTCAAACTTTGTTTCTCTTTTTTTTAAACAATACCTCAAATCTCGATGTAGTTTGACCATCTTCACCATCATAATAATTCCGGATAATTTCCTTTGGTAGTTTTTCTTCGTTCTTCAGTTTCACCAATAATTGTGACGGTAGTAAAATCACATGAGCTTTGACTACTAATATACATTCCCATTTGCAATGTGCAAATTTCCAACCGCACCAAAGATAGAAAATGACACAAGACTCAAGAAATACAAACTTTACACTTTAAGCAACTAGCAACTGTAAATTAAACTTTAATCTAACAGGGTAGGTTAAGGTGTAAGGGTGTAACGAAACAAATAGTTGGTGTAAATTCCTAAAGGATTGGCTCTACGGGTTGTTCTAGTGGATCATCACTCTAAAGATGAGAGTGGAAGGGTTTAACGATGAGTTAACTTAACTAACCGGTGTAGTTAGTTAATAAGCAACATGTAAAGGCGATTTGGGTGTAATCCTAAAATTTACCAATTTAAACAAGTTACTCCATCTAAATCAATAGTACTTATCATTGCGGTCTCTAGTGATATACCAAGCCAAGTTCTAAAGTCTACAACATCACCGGCACACTCATATTTTATGGAATTTGGGTAAACATTTGGAAACGGAAAGGCTAAATCCTCACAATATCTAACAAGAGTTATTGTGTGCGGGTTATGTAACATGTAATTTCACAAAAGTATATTTGAATTTTTTTTAAATTGGAGAATAATTTAAGCATTTTATTGTGAAACATAGGACAAGTAAAGATTCTAATTCCACCCCCCACTTGAATCATACAACGTCCTCATTGTATATATAAAATATTAAATACGGGAATTTAAAAAGAATTAAAATGAGAAATTCCCCTGATAATTTCTTTGTAGATTCTCCAAATTGCGTTTATGAGCAAGATTGTGTTGAACAGCCGCCTTAAAGTTTCAAGACTCCAACACTTCAAGATCTACAGATTTGTAAATACATCACCAACATCGTCGATTTTTCTTTCACGAAGTCCTGTGTAAATTCTCGGGAAACAAATGCTAATTCTTTCCACGTGTATTCATTTTGGTTAGACTCAAATTAATACTAAAATATATACAGGAAGTAAATACGCCGTATACATTCCCGGGGATTACGCAGTATTGGATACCTGGGTATATCTCTGTATTCTATTTAATGAATACGGTTTATAGAGGTGCTGAAAATAAATGATGGATAACGTCCAGATAGTCGATACGGTCGTTATTCCTTGAGGGGTTTGGAACGCGTATCAGACATGGTCTGGTATAAGACAGGACTCGTACAGACTTGATAAAAATTAAAAATACATTCCGGGTTGTCTCCCGGCAAGCACTTTTGTCTACAAAAAAGTCTTTAAGTTAGACTTGCCTCAATTTAATCTCATCCTTATAAAATAATTTGGGGTCGAACGGGATGCCAAATGGCACATACAAATTCTTGATTAGAAAAATGAATGACATCCTTTTGTTAAGATGATTCCAAGTCATGATATTAAAATTTAATTCCTTGATAAAAATTTTAGTTTTGAAAAATTCATTAGATGTATCATGACTTGTTTCCAAAAGCTTATTTGACCCATGTGCATAGGCACCATCATCCGTATTTATTTCATCAGGTAACGGTTTGACAGATAAATCCCCCGAAGAGTGTTCAATATCGACTTTATCATCATCATTATCCTTATCCGATTTTGAATCATCGGGATAAATTACGTTAAAAGGAAATAGATTATTAAAGTATAAAACATTTTGTTCCTCTCCATCACATTCGGAGAATGATGTTTCACTTTTCAAATCAAATTTATCGATATGTTGAGGACTTAAAGTGGGTACAGTTAAGAAATCTAATTTAGACGTTTGAGCATCATTGTAAACAATGGCTGGGAATTCATTCTCCTTTAAAGAAGTCTAAATCATCAAAATAACTGACCGTAGGCTCGGGTGATGGAAGCAAAGGCATATTGACTTTATCATTATCATTTTTCGTATCCGTTTTTAAATTGTCGACATAAATTATTTTGTAAGAAAATGAATTTTTGTCGAAAATTACCGTGCAATCTTCATCGTAGGATTCGTCAAACGATATTCTAAAGTCAATTTCATCGTTGTTAAGAGAACTTACCGTAGGCTCATACGAGAGTGCTGCTTTAGATGTTAACGTGTCGTTAAAGACTATAGTTGGGAATTCAGTTTCAACAGATCTGAGGTCGTGAATGTCTTTATTATCCCAGATCTTACCATACATAGCAGTTTCCCAGTTACACATCTTACCACGCCTACGAGATTTTTCTTCCTCAAGCCTGATGTATTCCTCCATAGTAATGTTGGGGTTGTCCACTTTAACCTGTAATAAAATTGCTAGGAAAGAAAACTGTCAAATAGCTTAATACGCCGTATTCAGTGTATTGAATACGCCGTATTGATGATAGAGTCGAATACACTGTATTGGTTTGAAAAACAAATTATACGCCGTATCTAATAAATTGAATACGCCGTATTGGTTTGAAAAAAATTTACAGCGTACTTTGAATAATGCAGAAAACACACAAACACACAATATGCAAAAATATACAATGCAAAAAATTAAACACATAAACAAACACACAAATATGCAAATTAATCTAAACTAAACTAAACTAAAACACTAATAAAAAAGAATTA
>BQNB010134376.1:5193-18322 GCA_026074375.1 Tanacetum coccineum | reverse complement strand
GCACACATGGGTGATGCTTTCAAAATAAGATGCCATTTCTTTAATTTAGAGTCCAAGTATACTTGTTGTTGTAGTTTAGGTGCCATATTCTGGCTAGGGAAATAAGGTGAACGAAATTTTTAGTAGTATGACACTAGAATTTCGATAACTCGAGTTTACACGAAAAGATTTTGAGTTTCCGGGGTTCCGTTTGGTCAAAAACGCGAAAAACGCAATTTAAAGGATAAAGCCTTAGAATTAAAATCGGAAGTGATTAAAAATCACGAAACACTCAGGAAAGCTAATATAACACATATAATGCCTAAAATAATTTATAACCGATGCCGGAACGCGTCCGGTGACGTTTCTCAGTTTTTACGCAGTTTAGTTCCTCGGTAAATTGCCAGATTTAAACGTAACGAATAAAATTTAAAGTAGATGACCGGAGTGGGTTGGAATACTAACCGAGAATTTACGGGGTGTGACACACCTTCTCCATCAATTGTCACCAATGCTTTAGAATCCTCCTTCTGTCCAGTTCTGCTCCCATCCTTGTTTCCAGAATTCCATGCATCCCTCCTCCTGTTATCTTGAGTTCCCTTGATTCTACATTCTCTAGCAAAGTGCCCTGTTTTGTGGCAATTGTAGCATTCCACTTTGGTTTTATCAAAGCCAACAGGTTCTTTTGCATCAAATTGTAGCTTTCTACCAGTCTTCTTGTAAAACTTTTTCATTCTCATTGAGATCATGGCCACTTGCCACTTCAAGTCCATTTCTTCAAGGTCATATTCATCAATCTGTTCCAAGTCCTCATGATCTAGTTGAGGGCAACTTGATTGATTTGCAAGTAATGAGTATGATGAAGTTTGTTCAAACTTTGAGTTTTGGCCAGAAAGATTGGGAACACTATAAGCGGTACTAACTTCATTAGTACTGCTGGTGTTCTCAGAGACAAAAGCTACATTTTGCGGGCTTGAGGATGATGCAGTAGAGCCTTTTATATCACTCTCAAAGACTCTTAGATTGTTGTACAAATCATCAAAACTTAGACTGTCCACTCCTGGTTTGGTCCTCATTATCAAGGAAACTTGTGACCAGGCAGAAGGTAGAGATCTTAGGAATTTTTGATTTGCATCCTCAGTGGATACACCTGCTCCATGAATTTCTAACTGACTCAGAAGACTTTGGAACCTGTCATAGCCTTTGTGAAGCCCTTCTGTGTTGGATACAGAGAATCCTTCAAACTGTTGCTTCAAGATATACTTTTGCATCTTCTTGGATTCGTCATTTCCACCAAATCTAGATTTGATGGCATCCCACATTTCTTTTGCATCAGTCATCTTATGGAATTTAGCAAGATGATCTTCTGGTAGGGCCATAAGCAAGGTGGTTCTTGCTTTTCTCTCTCTTTCTCTGGCTACAATCTCTTCTGCAGTTCTGGGAGGCAAGACCTTAATTTGTCCTTGTGTATCTGTAGTGATTGATACAGGACCATTCCCATTTTGTATAACCTCCCAGATTAGATAGTCTGTATGGGCCAAATAGTGTTCCATCTTCATAGCCCATATATCATATTCTACTTTTTGAGAATAGGCAGCTTGATGGTTGATACTGTATGAGGAGTTTGTTGGGTTGGTGTCTGTGGTGATGATGGTGGAGGTGGTGGTGGTGGTGGAATTTCATCTTGTGATGCAGACATGTTTAGTTTTGGAGGATGAGGGTTTATAACTGGATTTGATTGTTCTTCTTATTCAGAGTTTCTCACAGGCTCTGATACCACTTGTGAGTCCCTTAGGAATAGATCTTTGCAGCCTATTAAGGATGATAGCCAAGATGTATAAATACAGTTGACTATGTAGAAACACTGATTATGAATACTATGTGTTAATGCGGAATCTTAACACAAGTACTAAGAAAAACAATGAAGAACTAAATAATAACTTCTATTAATCTGCTTTGAATGATTACAGATTACTAACTATTGAGATATGATTTTGCTATGAGATATCTTGAGATCGTGTGTCTAACTATGCCAAGAGGGATCCTTTTATAGACCAAGGATAAACCCTAACAGGCTTACAAAACGCGTACATATCTTTTCCTAAAATATCTCATACATATCTCTTAAACGGTACTAACTATTTTCTACTATCGGTACTAACTAACTGATCAGTACTTAACATTTTGTACTGTCAGTACTAACTATAACTATCAGTACTAACTATTTGTACTGTCGGTACTAAGTTAGGAAAACATAAATCCTAACAATCCTCCCTTAAACATGAATGTTGAACTCTTTTAACTTCATGTTTCTTTAACTTCTTTAACGCATAGAGGATGTATCCAAACACTTTTATTATTTCTTGATCTTTTAAACTCTATCCTTCTTCAGCAGCAACTTTGTCTTCTCAGCAACACAGCAACATCTTTTCAGCAACAATCCAACTAAGTTGGCTTTGTAGTTTTTGGCAAACTACCAGCCATTAACGGATTTGATGTTCCTTTACCAGTAGCCGTTTGCTCTGGGATAGTTAACTCTTCATTTTAAAAACATGGTGAGTTAATTACCATACAGTTTTTGGTAAACTGTCAACCATCAACGGAATTGATTTGTCTTTACCAAATACCGTTTGCTTTTGGACTAGCCAATGCTTCATTGCCATAACATGGTGCATTGATAAACCATATAGTTTTTAGCAAACTATCAGCTATCAACAGATTTGATTAGTCTTTACCAATGATTAGGCTCAAGAAACAAGGTGCTGGACTATTGTGTTCAAATGAAAAATGACAAAGTTTATGCTACTCGTTATTGAAAGGTAACTTAATACTACTTTATTGTTGTTACTACTGCTCAATAATGCTGTTGTTGGATGTGGATGCATGATGCTGTGTGATTTTGTTTCTAAATAATGGGCCTGGTCTTAACAAAATGGCTGCAAACGTTTTTGATTGTTGCGTATAAGCTTTCTCATTACTACTGCCAATAGAAATCAAGTACTGCTCGTTTGTATTGTTAGTACTACCAAGTAGCGACAGATTTACAATAGCTAAAGCGTCACTAATACTATAGGAGGAAGGAGAACCACTCATTAGCGACAGTTTAGCAACAGTATAGTGACAGATAATGTGTCGCTAACAGATTTTTGTGACAGCTTTGTAACAGCTTTGTGACGGAACAGTAACAAAGTTGTAACAGTTTTAGGATAGAAAATGCGTTGCTAAATGGCAGTTTGATTAATACCGCTAGTGTGGCTCAGTTTGTACCGTTGGTTCTGTCCGATAAAAGAATTTGTACTGGTTACTTTGACTGATATCGGATAGTACATGTTTTTGACGGGTTTGGATCTCGGATAGATGATGTTATTATGGCTCGTTGTTGGGGATTATTATGAATAAAATTGGTTATTGCTTATTTGATGTTGTAGTTGATATTCACAGGTGCGTGTCTTATCATATCTTGAAAGGTTTCAATCCCCTTTTAAAGATAACTTGTTCGTGCTTAAATGGTGTTGACGAAGACTTGATGAATCTAGTAAAGGTGTATGATCTACCTTATGATGCTTACTACGTACATTTGCTATCACTTTAAGGAGTTACGTTGTTGTGCTCAGTGTCTCATATAGAAGATGAGGATTTTTTTCAAGAGATTGCGATCTACTTATATTTTGGTCTTGGTATGAGTTTGACGTCACGTGGATAGTACAAGATATAAGACACAAGTTTGGGAAATTCTACTTCTTCATCAAATTCGTTATACTCAGTTTTCTTCATCAGTGATCACTACATAGAGCCTACTGAGTTCGAGATTCAAGAGATGGTTAATATACTTTTCAAGGGAAGCTTATTGTTCACATATTTAACCATCTACAAGCACCACTTGAGGGGAAGTGTTCACAAGTTGCATATCTACACAAGACCCCTATTAGATGATTACAAAAAGGGGAAGAAGACTACAAGAGATATAGTTTGCAACTTAGTATTGTGGTGACATGTTCAAGAAGATCTTAAGTCAAGGGGAAGCATTGTTTCATTCATGGAGATTGTTTTGTAATATCAAATAGGGGAAGATTGTTGGGATCTCAGATTTGATGATTACAAAACTACATATGCATAAATGAAGAAAGATGAAACAAAAGGAAACAAGATATGCTAAAGAAGGAAACAAGATCAAGATTAATGTTGATTGAGACGTTACAAAATCAACATTAATGTTGAAGATATAGATTAGTCAAACATTAATGTGAAGATTAATGTTAATTAATTAGTTTCCTAATTGTATTATGTTTCCTTTTGTTTCATCTTTATTCATTTATGCATATGTAGTTTTGTAATCATCAAATCTGAGATCCCAACAATAATAAATAAAGTATTTATTTAACCATTTCCACCATTTAGATCCGGTTTTAATATTTATAAAACCTTATGTTATATTTATTAGTCGATTTGTATTGAACCAAACGCACCCTTTGTGCGGTTTCTGCCGAACCGAACACCCTCTTAGATGTTAACTGTTATTCCAAACGCACCCTTATTGTGTTTCTGCTATCCCACGCACACCCCTTGGTTTATTTCTGCTAACCCAAACACACCCCTAGTGGTTTCCTGCTCACCCAAACACACCCCTAATGGTTTCCTGCTCACCCAAACACACCCCTTACGGTTTCTTGCTCACCCAAACACACCCCTAGTGGTTTCCTGCTCACCCAAACACACCCTTATTGTATTTCTGTTAAACCAAACTCACCCCTTGGTGCTTCTCTTAAACCAAACGCCCCCTTTATGGCTGTTAACAGCAAACCAAACGCACCCTAAAGCTAGTGAACCCAGATCCAAACACCCCTATACGATTATTACAACCCAAGCGCACCCTTTTGTGTTTATGATAACCCAACCGCACCCTTTTGGGTTTGTTTTCAGAACCAAACGCACCCTAGTGATAAATGACAGAACCAAACGTACCATTGTGGGTGTTAATCACAACCTAATGCACCCTTTTGGTGGGTTTTACCAACAACCAAACGCACCCTGCCTGATGAAAACAAAAACCAGCCGCACTCTTTCTGAAGAAAAATAAAACGAACCAGACGCACCCTTGTGGTGACTCTGTCAAACCCAACGCACCCCTAGTGGTGCTTTTATCAAAAACCGAACGCACCCTATGTTGTTATTAAACCACACGCACCCTTTTTGGTGCGGCTGAGAAACCACACGCACCCTTGTGGGTGGCGGCTGGAGGTGGTGGTGCGGAGGTGACGAGGTGAGGATGGTGTTGACGGTGAGGGTGGCGTGGCTGTGGTGGTGTCGTGATGATGATGATGATGATGTCGCGATGATGATGACGGTGGTGCGATGATGATGATGATGTCGTGATGATGATGATGATGATGTCATGATGATGATGATGGTGTGATGGTGATAATAACGACGGCTAAGCCGTGGTGGGGTAGTAGATCGGGTAGATCGGAGGTAGATCTACACCTTTTATATTTTTGGGTGGCGGCCGCCGGCGGCGACGGTGGCCGGAAGTTGGCCGGAGATGATGGCGGCGGTGGTGGGAACTCGCCGGAAAAGAGAGAGCATGTGTGTGTGTGTTATCTTTATAAAATAAAAATGTGGAAATGTTATATATATATATATATATATATATATATATATATATATATATATATATATATATATATATATAATATATTATATATATATATATATATATATATTTATATATATTATATATATATATATTTAAACCATGTGACAAGTCACAAGTAGTTCTAGGTTAATTGGTAGAATGTTTACTCAGGGGACAAAAGTGAAATTTTTGTTAAATAATGGTTCGGGACTCGTTTGGACTAGTTAATGAATGATTCATAACACGAAACTTGCGCCATTGTGTTCCAAATTATTTTTCGCATTTGAAAAGACGAGTATTCACATCGAATAATATTCATAAACGTTTTATAAAATTTATTTAAAACGTTTATTATTTATTTGTATATTACTGATAAACTTTGTCCGTCAAATGATCTTTTACTTGAATATTTGCGTCTTTAACAAACGTTACTGAATAAAATGATAAAACAACTTATTAAATATTTTTATTTAATAAAAAGTGTTAATTAAATATATTTTAATTATTTTCATGTCGGTACGCGTTGTTCTTGTTTCTAAAATTTTACGAGGGTATTTCGGTCATTTTCTGCTTGTTTTCGGGTCTTGGGCAAAACTAAAAAGTTATCTGGAATGTCGTTTTACATCAAATTGCTTTAGAGTCCGAGTCGTGAAAACGTGGTTTAGCGGGTCGTTTTTGATAAGTCAACTTAGAAATAACATATATCTTTTTCGTTTTCAAGTCGAATAAGTTAAAATAACTTTGCACATGAGAGATATGTAATAATAAATATGATTTATTATTTAAATATGTTCCGAAAAATTACCGATTATGCGGTAATCGTTTTTATGTGACAATAGAAGATCAAAAGTCAAAAAGTCAAGTCGGACCTGAAAAGTCAAAGGGTAAATTAGTCATTTAAAATTTTGAAAATTGCTGGTTGTTACAATTTTTTTCTAGGACTACAGATTTCACAAAGTCCCAGAGGCATCTTTATAAACCAGTCTAAATATGCTCTAGAATCTTTGAGAAAATATGGTATTGAATCTAGTGACCCCGTGGATACTCTCATGGTGAAGAAATCCAAACTGGATGAAGATGCACAAGGGAAAGCCATGGATCCCACACACTATCGTGGAATGATTAGCACCCTTATGTATCTTACAGCCAGTAGACCAGACCTTACATTTGTTGTATGCATGTGTGTCCGGTATCAGGCAAAGCCTACTGAAAAGCACCTCCATGTTGTAAAAAGGATCTTTAAATACCTATGAGGAACCGTAAATTGGGGACTTTGGTATCGAAAGGATTCTTCTGTTGCTCTAACAGCTTATGCAGACGCTGATCACACGGGTTGCCAAGATACTAGATGAAGTACTTCTGGATGTATGCAATTATTGGGACACAGACTTGTTAGCTTGTCATCAAAAATGCAGAAAAGCGTTACGATATAGAGTACGGAAGTTGAATATATTGCCATGTCTGGTTGTTGTGCTCAAATCCTTTGGATGAGATCACAGCTTACCGACTATGGCCTTGGATTCAATAAAATTCCAATGTAATGTGATAACAAAAGCGCTATTGCCTTATGCTGCAATAATGTTCAACATTCTCGATCAAAGCATATTGACATCAGATTCCATTTCATCAAAGAGCAAGTGGAGAATGGAGTGGTAGAGCTTTACTTTGCCAACACGGAGTATCAACTAGCGGACATCTTCACTAAAGCCCTATGTAGAGAAATAATTAAATTTCTTATCAACAAGCTGGGAATGCGAAGTTTTACGCCTGAGACACTAAAACAGTTGATAGATGAAGCTGAAGAATAGTGGTGGTGCATATTCAAATATCCTGTATAATAGAAATATGTTATATATATTATTAACACCTAAAAACAAAAAGTTTTTCTCCATTTTTCAAAAAAAATTATAATAACAAAATACCTAAAGAGATATAAAATCTTTAAACTAAAGAAAAATTAAAAAAAAATTAGAAAAATAAAAAAGAGATTAATAATGGCATGTCTTCTAAAATAATCGATAACATTTACGGTCTTAGAATGTCATTTAATAATGATAGAGGCTTGTTAGAAGTTCGAGAAGAGTTTCAATTGTTTTCAAAATGCCAGAGAATGGCTTGCCTATTATTTCAGGATACAACCCGGTCTTTCTCTCTTAAGGCAAGTATTTCAAAAAAGAAAACTTGACCTCATATCAGGAATTTATTCTCGGGCATGGTCTACTTTATGACCTTGCAAAGTCTTGTGATTACTTTGCATCACAACCCGTGCTTCCTATATTACCATGAGTGTACGTGTCAGTGCACTTATGTGTGAAAATAAGAGAAATCTTATTTTGGTGTTTGTTTTTCAATGATATAACATTGCTTCATCAGAAAATGTTTTTCAGACATTCGACTTCTCAAAACAACTGAACCAACAGCTCTTTTAATAGAATCGAGGTGAGTGTTTGAGGGGGATGAATTATGTCAAATATCTTCTTCAGAAAGTCATTTGATAAAGGGAATAAAGGTTTTTAAACAATAACTAAATATCAATTTTTAAAGAGTGTTAATTAACTTTAGCTTATGTGTGCCTTAAATGTTATTTGTTTATGCCTTAGAGAGAATATGTGCAAATTTAAGTTATTAGGTATGGATGTTAAAACAACAGGGGGACCTGAATCTTGGCCAATGTGCTAACTTTATTTGAATAATCCAACTCTTATAATGAAAAGTGTAAGGTCTTCAATTCAAGAAGGGTGAGAAATTTTGAAAGTGTCAAAAACCAAACTACGTTTTTATATTTACAACACCCCTCTCATGATTTAACACACACAACAACACACTTACGTCTTTTCTTTACTCTCAAAAACCCTCACTTCATCGTTATACCTCGGATACTCCATTTCTGATCAATTTAGTGCTTAGCATAATGAGTGTCAGAAAGAACAACAACAAGCCCTTGACGATGCTCTTGTTCCACGAGAACAACATCTAAGGATTGGAAACACCAACTACAGATTGAGCACCACTTTCAAGCCCAAGGAACCTACTTTTCAAGTAGCTTTGGATGTGCTTTCTCTCACACCTTTTTATCAAGCATTCTTGATCACTACAAGTGTTCTTTCTATCTACATGCATGAATTCTGGGCTACCGTTACCTTTCAAAAGCATAACATCAAATTCAAGATGAACAAGAAGAGTTACTCTTTTGATCTGGAAACTTTTAGAAATATGTCCCAGAAAGGTTCCTGGCCACAAGTTTGTAGATCCTCCATTTAAAGAGGATATACTTGTTTTCATGAGTGATCTTGGCTACCCTTGGACATCTAGTCCCTCTCTAAGGTCAAAGTTGAATTTCTACCTTAAACCATGGAGAGCATTTGAACAATTCATCAACAATGTTCGCAGTAATAACTGTAAAACTAGATTGATCTTATTCGACTCTCTCAGGCTCAATTCTTTGGGGCATGTGATCACCAAAGAATGTTGTCTAAGTGTACCTTCTATGAGGAGGACTTAGTTTATCAAATCAGAAAATCAGGTGTTCAAAAGGTAACAAAGACATGTACTATCCAGATTCTACTCAGAAAGTCATCATCAATCTCTTCATGTCACAAGGTTCAATCAATCCAAGAAGAAATAAGGTGACTGACCCACATGGCTAGTAATGACCTATTCTCACCACAATGGATTAATCCTCAGTACTGAGTTGTTCAGAAGTACATTGCCCATTCTCTGATAATTTAAACACTCAATCAATGAAAGAATCTAAAAGCGTACAAGACTACTATGCTGTTTGCTTCTGGAATGGCAATTCCAAAACCAAATATGTATGTCGTACCTACAAGGAGAAGACTGAAATGTCTCCCTAAAGCCTTCTTCCGGTACAAATCTTCTGGTAAAAGAATCAAAGCTACTGCTAAGGTGGCTAAATCAAGAAAGAGGAAGCAACATTGCCAAAGGACTGTAGACTCTATCTGAAATTGTATTATTTGAGGCTGAATAGATGAAACTAGCCATCGAGAGAAGCAAAACACAAATTCACAGCTCTTAACCTAGCGGTTTAGGTGCACATGAAAGAATTGGTGTTAAACCAGGGGTTCCTGATGGACCGAAATATGAATCTGATGTTTAGCAAATTTCTTGGAGGTCTAGTGACGAGGAAGATAATGATGATGTAGTCATGAGTGACGATGCTGATGACAATGATGATCAGAATGATGACGATACTGATAATGAAAGTGATGATGATCAAGATGATGATCAAAATGATGATGACGACCTTGTTCATCCCAAGTTGTCTACTTTTGATGAAAAAGAAAGACAAGATGATGAAGATAAAGAAGAAGAGTTGTCTGATGATGAAGCATATGATGACGAAAATCAAGGTGCGAATTTTAAGGGAGACGAACTGGATAAAGAAGAGACAAATGAAGAGAATGAAGCAAATGAATTATACAGGGACGTGAACGTCAATCTGGAGGGAAGAGATACTGAAATGATAGATGCTCCACACACTATCGTTCAAACTACTCAAGTAATAGAAGACACTCATGTGATCATAACTCCGATCAATCTTGAAGGTCAACAACAGAGTTCTTCTGTGTCATCTGGCTTCGTTTCTAACATGCTCAACCCCAGTCCAGATACAGGTATTGACTTTATATTTAATCTTAACACTGAGTCAACTTCTCTGGTAGATGTTCCGGTTACTACTATTGCTGAGACACCTCTTTCGTCTGCAACAACGCTTCCTCCTCCACCCATTCCTCTCATTACACTTCTGCAACAAACACCAGTTCCCACACCAACAACTGTTCCAAGTTCCTCCCTATACGATCTTCTTAACTTTGGTTCCTTATTCGGGTTTGACCATAGACTAAAAACTTTAGAAGATGACTTCTCAGAATTTAAGCAGAAAAACCAATTTATTGCAGTTGTTTCTTCAATTCCCGGCATTGTTGATACGTACCTTGCCAACAAGATGAATGAAGCCGTCAAAACAGCTGTTCAATTACAGTCAAATAGACTCAGAGGTAAAGCTCAAGCTAAAAATGAAGATCAATAAACTTGATGACAACATAAATAAAATAATCAAGGAGCAAGTCAAAGAACAAGTTAATGCACAAGTCTCCAAGATTTTGTCGAACATTGAGAAGACTGTAAATGAACAACTTGAAGTTGAGGTTCTAACTCGTTCATCCAATGAATCTAAGACATCCCATGTTGTAGCCGCCAACCTATCTGAACTAGAGCTAAAGAAGATTCTCATAGATAAAATGGAGAGAAATAAGTCAATTCACAGATCTGATGAACAGAAGAATCTCTACAAAGCATTGGTTGACGCTTACGAAAGTGACAAACTCATACTTGACACATATGGAGATACTGTCTCATTTAGAAGACGTCGAGATAATGATGATAAAGACGAAGAACCCTCCGCTGGATCAAACCGGGGGTCCAAGAGAAAAAGAGCTGGAAAAGAACCAGAGTCAACCAGTGCACCAAAGGAAAGACCTCCAAGACAATTGGCAAGTCTACTGAAGGGTCTAAATCTCATTACGAGTCTGCTGACAAATCTGCTCAAGCAGAGGAGCCAATACACACTGCCAGAGATTTAGAAGAACCCGCACATTAGGAGTTCGTAACAGGAGTTACTGAAGATCAACCTGATGAAGAGACCTCTCAACTTCCTAATTGATTTCAAAAAACCCGATCGTGATTGGAACAAGACTTTGCCTGCTGCTCATGGACCTATTCAACCTTAGCTAAGCACTTTGGCTCAGAAAGAAGATACGCGTGACTCGTTTGATAAGCTGATGGACACTCCTCTAGACTTCTCAGCATTCATGATAAATCAGCTCAAAGTTGATATTCTCGCTCCTGAATTATTAGCTGGTCCAACATTCGAGCTGATGAAAGGGTCATGCAAGAGTCTGGTGAAACTTGAATATTTTCTTGAAGAAGTCTACAAGGCAACTATGGATCAGCTTGACTAGAACAACCCTGGAGGCCAGCCATATCCACATGATCTGCGCAAGCCCTTACCTTTGATACCCAATTCACAAATTCGACGTGTTATACCTTTTGATCACTTCATAAAAAATGACCTTGCGTATCTAAGGGGTGGTACCTCAAGTCAAACTTATGCAACTTCAGTAACGAAGACCAAGGCTGCAGATTATGGGCATATCAAATGGATTGAAGACCTGGTTCCAAACACCATGTGGAGTCCTGTGCCGGTTATCTACGACAAATATGCACTACGGGGAATCTCTCACTGGGGTCAAAAGTGTTAGCAATTCTATGGATTTGCTGTCAACAGGGAATCTGCTTGTGATGTCTACTCCAAGCACAAAATCATTGTTGTTACAAAGCTTCAGATTGTCGAATGGCATAATTACAAGCATTTGGATTGGATCATTGTTTGTAGAAATGATGACAAGCTGTATACATTTAAATAAGGCGATCATAAGAGGCTTCACTTATAAGATATCGAAGACATGTTGCTACTTCTAGTTCAAGGTAAGCTGACAAACCTTACTATTGAAGAACGCCTAACTCTGAATGTTTCATTGCGAATGTTTATAAGAAGCATTGTCATCCAAAGGCGTGTGGAAGATCTTTAATTAGGTGTCAAAAGTTACCAAAAGAAGCTCAATCTAACAAGGCCAGACACATACAGATCAAATCTCAAACGATTGCCAACATACTCAGCATAACCAAATCCTAGAGGCTTTATATATCAAAATAAAGACAAGAAGAACAAATTGATGCGTATCAATGAACTCCACAAATTCAGTGACGGTACACTCAACGATGTTTGAACTACTCTTGATGATATTCTGAAGAGAATCAGGATGAAGTATCTGCCATAGACGTACTAGAAAAAGGTAGACAAAGACAGAGTCGGAGCTATAACTTAGGCGATTGATAAACAGCTCAAGAACAGAAGGATCATGCAGAGCCTGGAAAAATTTGTTGGTGGGAGACCGTACGAGGGAGACTTTTGGCTGCTGCAAAGGACCATATGATTTATCATATGATGTCCTCATCATAACAGGTCAAACCTCGTAAATAATTAAAACTTATGAATTTGTATATATGTAGTGTAGACTTAATGGTGATAATAAGGAGTGCTCGAGTATAAAATTTTCAAGAATTTCTTATTAAATTCAAAAAATTTCAAATTATTGTACTCATCACTGTCTTATATACCCTCAAATATTAAGGGGGGGGGCATTAAATTGTTTCTAATAAATATTGTGTAACATTTTGTCCCCAAACGTTTAATCAATTGATATCCAAAATATCAAGGGGTTAACATTTTGGATAGGGGGAGAAAATATGATTAAACTGCATCTAATTTGTACTAAAACGTGATCATATAAAATGGACTCAATGCACTCCACATTTAGCATGTACTACAATTACGATGCACATGTTAAAGGGGTGATTTTAGAGATAATGAAAAACTCTCAAAGTGTAAATCTTTTTTATATTTATATCAAGCACTTTGATTGAACTATTCAATGG
>BQNB010134373.1:3135-18322 GCA_026074375.1 Tanacetum coccineum | reverse complement strand
CCTTTGCTTGATGTAAACATTTAATCATTTGATGCCCGTTTACATTGAACGCTAATTTTTAGCTTACGCGATTTAGCTTAACATTTATTATTTCAAGCAAATGCGTACAATACAAACGGTACATTGTGGATTTATCGACGTTGTCAATGACTTGAAAACATAGGGTGTTATAGTATAGGTACCTAGGTGCGTGGCATAGTTAAATTATGATGAGCATGTAGATAGCCTAAGTACGATGGATAATGAGGTAGGAGTTACAAGCCCTGAGAGTACCATACAAACCCTATCGTCATTTGAGGAATACACACCGCCCGTGACTTACCCGGAAGAAGTAAAAAAGAATTTAGGAACCCCAATAGTGGTAGAACCTTTGAACGAAACAAAACTAGAGGAAGTAGGCTTAAATTGTAATCACAACACTCCTCTTAGTTCTTGGGAAGTACCTAGTTTTGATAAACGGAAGCCTCAACTACAACCCTTATCTAATTGTCCACCCTTATATGTAAGTCTAAGAGAAGAAAGAGGCCCCGAACCACCCATCAAGCCACATAGTCCGGATAGTTTTAGGATGAAGGTAGTAGATAATTTAACCATTCATATATCACCTTCACCTCACGTGGCGTCTTTCCACCTTGAGGAAGTGTATTGTTATTATCACCTATGTATAGATGACCCTAAGATACATTATGGATTTAAACCAGGTTTATTTGGACAAAGTGGATCCCTAGGTACTGATCTTTCAAACATGGAGATGATAGAAAATGAGTGGGAATTAGAATCTACGGAAGTTTCTTTTCTAGGAAGAAGACTTAATTCACCCGTGAGGCCAAAAGAAGTAGAGAAGGTTAGGATTAAAGAGACACACCATTTGGAGCATATAATTCAACAACTAATTTTTCAACATTTGACTCCTTCTCACAACAATGATGTGTACCGTTACTATCACCCACACTTGAACTCAAGTGTAGGGGAACCCTCCCTTTTATTTGTTAAATAAGGGTAGATTCAGGCTCGTGACTCGAACAAAAACAAGCGCTTTTTGGGAGGCAACCCAATATTTACTTTTCACGCATATTAGGAGTGTCTTGTGTGTTTTAATTCCTTATCGTTTATTTATTATGTTTGAACTAGTTTGTAATCATGCTTTGTTTGTTTGTAACTTCGTCTTATTTGCAATCAAATGTATTTTGTAACAAAATAAATGTAGGGGAATTATCTGGTTTTTGGAACCAAATTCAAACATTTGCAATAAATTGTTTAGATTAATTCGCGTCAGTTTTGAGTCATATGAGTAAATTGTTAAATCACAGGTTTTATGCAGCCATTTGTACATGAATTAACTTATGGAATCAAGTGCAGGAAATTTTTCATCAAAAACAAAAATTTTGTTTTCACAGAATGTGGAGACGGCGTCACGATTTACACGCGACGCCATCACCACGACACCTGTGACTTAAAGTTTTTAATTATTTTTGAAAATAAAACTTGCATAACATTTAAAATATGTATTCTTCTGTTATAAACCTGCAAAAACCCAATGAGTTTGACAATTCTCTCATCCTATCTTTACTGCTTTATCGAGTCAAACTCTAAATTCATATTGTATATTTGAATATCGCACATTTTATGCTTGGTATAGTTGTCTTTGTCTTTGATTACAGGTTATATTTGATGAGAAGAAGCTTGGAAGTTCTTAGGAAGTTTCATTGGACAATTCTTGGATGACGATTTAACCAGTTATCGCATGTTTCTTCTCCATTATTGAGCAAACCAGGGGAGTACTAGTTTCTTTTCCTTGTTTTCTTTTCCCTTTAATTCATTTTTACGGGTACCTTTATAGAACATTGGGGACAATGTTCAACTTAAGTGTAGGGGGAAAATAAGCCTTAGAAACTATTCTTTCATTTGCCATTTGCTTTGTCCTTAAAATGATGGGTAATATATCGAAACATAGCATAAGAGGTAATTTTTACCCAAATTTAAATTTTTTTATGACACATACCGACGAAAACCGAGTATTAATAGCATCTCATGGATAGGAATTTATATGACTAGCACAATAACCCTTAGAATTCCACCCCAAAAATGTGAGGTTCGCCTTTAGATCTTTAGGAATTCGGGTATCTATTATTGATGCCCAAGATAGTTTATACCTTTAGCTTTCTCGAGTTAAGGAGTGAGCAGTCACATGTGTCTATTCTGTCATTACAGATGTGTACGTGTGGTCTTCGTCGCCTTTTCTGGAGCATTGAGATCGGTATTAAATTATATGAGTGTACCGGTAGTATATTAAATTCTAGAACTTGTTTTTGTGATGCATCTCGAGACCGCATAGTAAGTATTAGGATTTGCTTGATAAGAGGCATTAGGATTAACCCATGTTTTAAACCTGTAATTGTTATGATGGTCACACTCTTGCCATGCACTCACCTTTAGTGCAGGATACCCCTAGTACAACCCTTCGAGCCTATCCTTTTTCACGGTTCTCATAATTTTCTGGTTAAGCCAGACTATTAATGAAGAGCATTGTCACCCTTTAACCAATCATTACACCCAAATCGCCTTAGCCTACCCTGTATGTACTCGTTTTTAGTACATTATTGTTTTAACCCAAGTTAATTATTGAGTACACGGTTGCTAAGTCCTTATCCTTGTAAATACTATTTTAAGATGATTGGGATTCATGGTAGTATTTATTTTGTGGAAGAATGGGGAAGAAAAGTTAAGTCAATACCCCCATACGTTTGTTAGATGATCTACATGTTATTTTGCTCCACCTCAAATCGGGTCATTAGTGAGATTGTAAATACCGAGCATGTAAAAGCTCAAGTGTAGGGGTACGTGTTATAAACCCCCAAGTTATGATGTATTATGTTATTAAAAAAATAGAAAAGAAAAAGAAAGAGATTGATGTAGAGTTATGTAGAGTTTGTATATCTTTGTCCGAGTCTTGGCTTAGCAACCAAAACAAAGTGTATTCGTGTAAATAATTAGCTAACCCTTCCACTCCAAATTCACCCAAAGCCACCCAAATGTATCCCATCCATTTCTGTTTCCTATATATGTTATCTTACACCTACACCCCACAAACCTTTAAAAAGACCTCTTAGATAGTAATGAATAATGCTTGCGCCTAGCGGTGGAGGTTTGATCCTTTACTAAGCCTATGGTAATTTATATGCTATGATAGGTAATGAGTGTTGATTTTCCGTTTCCCCTTATGTTATAATTTATTATACACCCGAGTGAAAGAGAGAATCCCAAACACTTATGTGAGGTGCTAGTATATACTTTCCGTGCTGTTAATTACAAGGTCTAGAAGGTTGTGTCGTAAAATACTTTTAAAGAGTAGGTAAAATGACCCCACATATTGTTATTGTCTAGACAGAAAAGCACATTTGCTTGAGGACAAGCAAATCCCAAGTGTAGGGGTATTTGATGAGGTGTCATTTTATACACTTTTTTGGGGCCGTTTAACCCCCTAAATCGTGTGTTTATGCCCAAAATAGGCACTTAATCGTTCCTTTTCAGGTATTTTGCATTTAAAAGGAATTTGGAAGAAATACACGTGACTTGGGCTCATTTAGAGAAGAAACGGACAAGACTACGGACCTACACAAACATTGCTCTAGAATTCCAGCGTCACAGATTACACGTGACGCTGTCACAACGATATCCAAGATGGCGTCACAAGATCTCAAGACGGCGTCAGATTGTACGACCCATCCCATGATCTAGAATATTCTTGTCACGACAGCGTCACGATTAAAACGCGATGCCGTCCCAGCGATTTTCCTATATATACAAACCCGAAAGTAGGGTTTTAAGTGTGTAACTTTAGAATAAAAAGAGGGTACGAACCCTAGTTCGTTTAGCAGCTGTTAGGGACGATTTTAGGGCCTCAAAACCCTATTGTACTTCCTTCAATTCATGTTCTAATCAAGTAAGACTTATTTAATCATTCAATATGTCTTGTTGTGTGATTTTTATCTGTTCTTGCTTTATCTATAACATGCTTGGCTAAACCTTCTATTGTGTTTATTTATGATTGTATGAAACCTAGGATGTAGATCTTAGTGGTGTTGCTTCTTGTGATGAATATGCATGTTAGGTCTTAGAAAATCAGCTTTTGTCTGTATCGCTGTTGATATGTCTAGGAAAACATGATTGTGTAGAAAGGATACCATCGGGTAACAGTCTTCATACTACCTTGCCCCTTATATGGTTGATCCACTCTTAATATATTTCAAATGCATTTAATATACTCTTAGGGGCCTTGTAATAGTCTTCACACTACTTTACTTGTGCGTTGCCTTAACGGAATATTAAATAGACGGCTGGTTCGTGTAATTCGTTCATGACTTAGGAAATAATTACATAGATCATCACAAGTGTGACAAAGCAACAACACTAGGAGAAGCAATCTAGGGAGTAATACATGATTAAATAAACACAGTCTTTTATTATATTGTTATCACCAGTAGTTTTGTTTACGTTTATTTTAATAGCTAAAACCAACCACCTCTCCATTATACGATTTTACCTGCTTTTATAAAATATAAAAACAAAAAGAATCTTCCCTCAACCATTAGAATTCAGTTAGACCGTGATCAAGCCTTACCTACCTATTCCCCTAGAGAACGATAACAACCCCCGAGTCTTGCCTATACTACTACTATAACGGTTAGGTACTCTGCCTATGGAGTTGTAAAACTTCATGTAGAAGTCTTACGATGACCGCATCAATTACCCTTCTAGATATTTATCGGAATCCATAGATCGATTAAAGCTTTAATGTACAATATATGTTAAAGATCTTGGGTGACCTTGGCTTCTGATATCAATTGTGGAAACTAGAAGGGGAGTTGAATAGTTTTTACTGTTTTAAAATTAAAACGTAGATTGTCTACTTATGTGAAGTCAATAGATATATACAAGTGTATATGATAGCGATTGTAATAAATAAATAAGTAAATGCGTAATATAAATAAGTAGAGATAGGAAATATCAAACCGATGACACAATGATTTATAGTGGTTCGGCCACGAAGCTCCTCTTCGCCCTACTCCACTCCTCTAGTACCCAACTAGAGAATTTTCTTCACTATGTCAACAAGCTCCCTTTAGACGGAGAAAATCGTACACGTCACTTATACTTTTTCTGGTACTAAGCTAAATACCGAGTTCTACTTCGAGATAGAACCAATCTAACACACTGCGTATTTTAAGGGCTAAAATACTAACATGTCATACACATATGATCGCACAACATGAGTATACGAGGATAGATAAATATCACACACGTGATGACTGGAATGAACTAATAACACTTGAAGCTTGATGTCTTCTGATTCGTTCTAGATTATATATATATAATATATAGTAAAAGTAACTAGGCAAATCACTCTTGTGAAAGATTGATAAGCTAAATACTAATAAAATATAATTTCGAAAAGTATCGATTAGAAAATTACCCTTAGGAAAGGATAAAGATCAAATCGTTCCCGGGTCGTTTTCCCAATGAAGTGTGAAGATTGAAAATCTTGTTTCGGTTGGAGATATCGTGCTTGAATAATCGATATTTTAGATTTAGAATTCTAAATCTAATAACGCAAAGGGAAAGCATATAAAGGCATGCTAAACTAGAAATAAAAGCAACTTAAAATTCTAACGACATTTAAAACAATTTAAAACTAGTACAAAAAGTGGATTTGGTCACACCAAAAAGGTGTGACGATATACATATAGTCACACATTCGAAAACTCTTGTGTGTGAAAAAAGGTCGCGCGGCTGTAGGTCACCTACGGTCACGTTTTCGAGTTAGTGTCCATATCCACGTTTTTTTGTGACTAATTAGGTACAAATTTAGTGACCGTAAACATTGTACAACCAAACAAAGCATGTTTTTTGTATATTTAGTCACATACAATTAAGCATAAAGTGGCCAAAAGTGTTAATATGTGTGACCATATGGTGTTTAAAGTGAAGAAATGTGTATTTTGTGTGACTATTGTTCATCCAATGGCCACATGAATTTGATGTTTGTGTGGCCTTTTATAATATTTAGTCACACAAAGCATGTTTGTTTTGGGTATTTAGTCACATACAATTAAGCATAAAGTGGCCAAAAGTGTTAATAAGTGTGACCATATGCTCTTTAAAGTGAAGAAATGTGTATTTTGTGTGACTATTGTTCATCCAATGGCCACATTACTTTTATGTTTGTGTGGCCTTTTGTAATATTTAGTCACACAAAGCATGTTTGTTTATTTAGTCACATACAATTAAGCATAAAGTGGCCAAAAGTGTTAATAAGTGTGACCATATGCTGTTTAAAGTGAAGAAATGTGTATTTTGTGTGACTATTGTTCATCTAATGGCCATATCAATTTTATGTTTGTGTGGCCTTTCGTAATATTTAGTCACACAAAGCATGTTTGTTTTGGGTATTTAGTCACATACAGTTAAGCATGAAGTGGCCAAAAGTTTTAATAAGTGTGACCATATGATGTTTAAAGTGAAAAATATGTATTTTGTGTGACTATTGTTCATCTAATGGCCACATCAATTTTATGTTTGTGTGGCCTTTTGTAATATTTAGTCACACAAAGCATGTTTGTTTTGGGTATTTAGTCACATACAATTAAGCATAAAGTGGCCAAAAGTGTTAATAAGTGTGACCATATGCTGTTTAAAGTGAAGAAATGTGTATTTTGTGTGACTATTGTTCATCCAATGGCCACATGAATTTTATGTTTGTGTGGCCTTTTGTAATATTTAGTCACACAAAGAATTAAGCAAACAGTGACCAAAAGTGTTAATAAGTGTGACCATATGCATCTTTTAGTCACATTTAAGAAATCAATATATATCAAAACAAATTCAAATACAATAAAACTGGAATGTATATAACTGAACCAAATATAAAATTGTAATGTCGTACATAATAAAATTCTCAATAATTTAAGGGCTTATGAAGACTCTTCTTCTTAGCTTGCCTTTGCATTGCATCACTAGAGACGTAAACGTTTTTGCGCTTCGTTTGTAATTTAGGTGCAGTTTTGTTCAACATTCATTTGTATGGTACTTGGAGGTGTTGCCTGTAGGAAACAAAAGCCGCGTGTATCAAACACTGAATTAAATATGAATAATTATATATATGTAGGTTTATAAAACACATGTATGTACCTTTGGATCAAAAACCACTAGATCCTTTGGTCATGCAAAAAAACCACTGATATGTGCTAAAACACACATCATTTGTACCCCGGAAAATGCTAATAAATGGACTAAACACTAAAATATGGATAAATATGTTGCAAATATGTTTGTATTGTGTTTTTATGTCTTACAGGTACAAAGGATTGAAAACAAAGTAAAAACGGTAATTTTCGGGTGACTTTCGACGACGTTTTCACGTTTATCGAGGTCGAAACGAGTCGTTTAATTTCCAGATCACTCCATGAAAGATCATGTAATTACGAGTCCAACGGTACCGGCCTTCATATTTGAACCTTTTATTTTGAAACTTTTTCGTCCATGTTTTGAACCTTTAAACAAAAATAATAAAGAGGGCCCAAAGTAGGATAGCAAAAATAATAATACATATACATAACAAGACCACTGCCTAGCGCAGTTGGTCATAGTGGGGGTTTTTTTTTTCCCCTTAAGACCTCACCCGAGAGGTCGGGAGTTCGATTCATGCAGGAGGGTTTATCCCCTCTTATCCACGTCAGCATGCCACGTGGGCACACGTGGCTGACACGTGGTGCCACGTGGCGGACCCGGACCCGACCCGAACTTGACCCGGACCCGACCCGAACTTGACCCGGCCCAATACCCGACCTGACCCGGCCGTGACCCGCCGGTTGACTGGCGGTCAACCACCGTTGACCGGTGGTCCGGCGGTGGTCAACGGTGGTTCGCCACCGTTGACCGTCATTGACCGGTGGTCCGACGATGGTGACCGTCGTTGACCACCGTTGACTGCCTCCGTTGACCACCGTTGACCGGTGGTTCGGTGGCGGCTGACCGGACGGTGACGGAATAGTACTTACGCCACGTGGCCTACTAATCATTGTATGCAGGTGTGGCAGGTACGAGGTACGAGGTACTGTTCACATCAGGTGGCAATATGAGGTACTGTTCCAGGTAGCGGCTGGCCAATCAGAGCGTGACACGTGGCATCTGGCGTGTGTCAGTACGAGGTAGGCGGTGTCAGACGATGAGTCAATTTGCGCAATGCTTGGCCAATCATGGGCAATAATGGCGCGGTTGGTGAATGGAAAAGAGACCAAAATACCCCTTGATCTAGCAATATGATTGGCTGAAGACCTAAATGGACGAAAATGCCCCCACCCACTTTGGGCTATAAATACAACACGCAGCAGCTGTGAAAAGGGAGTTTTTTTTTACAAGTTTATTTTCAAAATAGTAGTTGTAGTGTTAGTTTTAGGAGTAGAATAATATAGTTTATTTTGGGCTTATTGAAGCTTATTAGATCTAGCTTATTGTAACTCTTGAGCTTATTAATGAAGAAGTTTATTTCAAAGGTTGGTGTTTTCTTTAGCTTATTATTTATGCTTATTCTCTTGTCTTTTTCTTATTTCTTTTTAGTCTATTTCCAAATAAGCTCTCTTATAGCTTATTTTTAGATCCAATCTCTTAAGCTTATATTCTAATAAGCTACTTCCATAGCTTATTTAGACTAGCTTATTTTATATTGTTTTCTATTTAGAGCTTTTCGAGTGAGCTTATTAATAACTTATTTTTCGATTGCTTATTTTTATTCAAGCTTATTTTTTTATATAGATCTAATCCTTAATCATACCCGATCCGAGTTCACTTGATTGAACACCTTAGTTTCGGGTGAATTAGATCTAAAAAAAATTATAGATCTGAGATTTTTTAGCTTATTTTAGAATAAAATTGTGTATTTTTTAATTCTAGCTTCATTTTTTCTTAGATCAAATCTTTAAATGTACCCGATCCAATGTTCACGTGATTGAACATCTTAGTTTCGGGTAATTAGATCTAAAGTATTATTATCTTTTAGCTCATTGTCTTTAAATGAAATTCTAAAATAGCTTGCTTATCCCATAATTTCTTTTTCCTTGTCTTACTTTTCAAAAAGCTTATTGTTTTAGATTAGCTCGATCGAAAGCTAAAAAGGGTGTCATAGTCTCCTACTCGACTTATTCATTAATTCCTCGGCAGTCTTCTGGTGATGGCTCCGAGAGCCGCTGGGCTCCCGGGACCCGACCACAAGGGAAAAGCCTGAGCACCTTTAACTTTGAGAGCTTATTCTTTAGCTTATTTAGTCAATAAAGTTCTAACGTTACAATTTTTCCTATATAGCTTATTAAGCTTAGGGCCTTATTTCGAAGGTTATTTGTAGCTTATTTGAGAAGTTGGCTTATTTATAACTTTTAGTCTTTATACCTTTCTTCGAAAAAGCCTTGATAGCTTTTTAGCTTATTCTAGTTTTTATTTCAAAAGTAGTTTTTTTTATATAAATTTAATCTAGTTTAAGCAAAATTAGTTTTCAAAATAGCTGATTTTCTAACAAGTTATCATCGTTATTAGCTTATATTGCTTAACTTTTCATGTCTTAATTTCTATTCCATCCTTCTCATCTAAGGCCGGAGCTTAAGGGTCTTATAAGTTGATAAATAGATATACGTTTTAATCTTTATAGTTTTTATGAAAGTAAAAATAGATAAAGTTGACACCTTATTTTGCTAATTAGTGAGGTAAGAAATTAAAAGTGATAAACTTATTTGTTTATTAAGTTTGTAAGATCGGGTGGTTATCGTTTATTTGCGGCTCTTCAATTTGGTTTCATTTTCTATCCTTTTTCAATTAATTAGTGTAGATTTAATTTGTTATTTTATAAAATGTTTGCTTATTTGATATTTGTCATGCGTAGTGAGTAGTTTAACTTGTGTTTGCTAAGTGATTAGTGATTTGGAATTTAAGTGCGGTTTTAAAAAGGTTTAAAAAAATTAATAGTCAATTTACATACCGTCATTTACTTTTAATGCAATTTAAATACTTGTCATTTATTTTAAAAGCGTTTTACTTTACTTGTCATTTAATTTCTTGCAACTTGTTTTCTAAGGATTTTTATTCGTTAAACCTAAGCCCGCACTTAAGGAACATTTCACGTCACTTAGCAAGCATATTTGTCATTTTTTTTATCAATTTTAGTATAATCTTTTAGTTTTTAATCTTAGAATTAATATTAGTTTAATTTTTAGTATAAAAATAGTTTAAAGCCAAAACCAAAATATTTGTCATTCAAGCACCAAACGAAACATTCTCATGAATTTCAATTCATCTCTCGCCGTGGAAACGACACTCGGAAGATAGACTATTATTTTTCCTAAAGTAATTGTCTTATCTGACGGGATATACTATAAATATTACTTCGACACGCGTTTGACGTTTATCAACCACCTACTGCATCCTTAACTGTTTTGAAACTGTTATTTCCTACATCCGGTATGCATGCTGCATCCACTAAAGATGTATCAATTGACACTTTGTAGCAATCCTTTAGGAGTTCTTTGTTATGAAGCATTTGTTTTCCATCAGTCTTGTATACGGTACCCAAAGCAATAATAGTTGATTTCTTTAAGTGCCACAGTTTGCACTTAATTGCCTAAAAAATGATTTGTTGCATGTATGTATCAGAAATTAATTAAACAAAAGAATATATGAACATGTTGAAATACATACTTGTGGTAGTACTAGTAGTGGAGACACATTTTCTTGTGATTGGGAATCTTGACGTGAAGAATCCTTTCGTATTGATCTAGTCATTTTCTTAGATCCGACAGATTTAACAGTTTCACAGGGGGATGTTTTATTACTTACCCTTGTTTCCATTTCCTTTTCCAAAGTTGCAAGTCCATTAGACTTCTGAATGCTCGCGTCATTCTCACATCCAACAACAGTTGTTCCGCCCTCCTCATCAGCGCTGCTATTTATAGGATTAATGTCCACCGGAGACACCTGCAATATAAATTAAGAAATGCATAGACTCATCAGTTTAGGATCAGTGCCTGCTATCTATAGTGTTGGGATTAAAAGTCTTCTTGATGCTGTTTGGATTACTGCTGCTCATGTTTGAAGTTAATGCTGCTTGGTTGATTTAATGCTGCTAGTGAACTTCAAAGAAAAATATGCTAAGTGTTTACTACTGCTAGTACAAAGTTAGTACTGCTAGTGAATATATTAGTACTGCTCATGGTTAAGACTGCTCAGAGAAGTTAATGCTGCTGAAGAAGTTAATACTGCTAGTGTATAAGTTAGTACTGTTTGTTAGTTAGTACTGCTTAGTGTATAAGTTAGTGCTGTTAGTGTTAATTAGAAAATGAAATTGTTAACAACATAAAAAAATGTCTTACATTTGGTGGTGTCAATCGAGTTGACATTGACTGAAACTGCCCCCCTTGTGCAGCCAACTGATTCTTCAGTTTAGTAACCATTCCCTCTGTTTGTGACATCTTGTTGGACAAATTCTGGATTAATAGTTCTTTTTCTTGACGTTCGCGTCTCTCATTATCAAGTTGACTTTGAAGTAACAAAATTCTTTCATCAGATGCTTGTCTGCTTCGAGGAAGATCAAAATACCTCTTGTATGTAACTCCACTTCCCACTCCTCTTGCATAACCTCCCTTTTCCTTACCTAATACAACTGTCATGGCATCAGTGCCATGATCAACCTTCAAGGTTCCTTCTTTGATCTTGTCCTCAGTTTCTTTCTGCACACACAATATGGGAAATAGGTTATTATACGAAAATGAACATAATAATAAAATTTGCAGTCAAACTTACAAGTTTATCTCCCACTGATCTAATCTCATCATCTGGATATTCTCCGTCTTTGTTTACCCTTCCTTTCAACCACAGTGTACCACGCGCGGGTTCTTCATCTGGTTCAATTTCTTTTTTTTCGATCTTATAAACATCAAATACATACACATGTAAGTTAAACCAATATAAACGAAAGTATGATGCTATTAAATGCAAATGTGCAAATGTGTAATCTTACCATTTTCTCTTTCACAAGTGCGTATCCACCTCGTCCCATTGTATGCTGATAAACAGACTTGGAACGCGCCATTTTAGCTGCAGCTGATTTCACCTTGCAACACAAAATCATAAGGCGTTTAGATGTAGTAATGCTGCTAGTATAGAACTAATATATATGGAAACACAAAATTATGAAAGATATATGGACTTAAATAAAAATGACTAATTAAAACCTTGTATTCCTCGGTGGCCGTGTACTTTACAAAATTGACCCATTCTTTGGCTTGTAAAATTGCACTATACTTCGCCGGGACTTCATTTAGTTTTGAAAGTGTATTTTGGTTGGGCAATATGTATGTTTGTCTCAATTTCCTTATGAAATTCCTTAGAAGTTGACCAAGACGATTCATTACCAGCTTTCTGACTGTCAAGTCAACATCAAAATATCGCTGCAAATATTAACACAATGTTGTTAATTAGTTGCACATAATGTAAATGCAGAGATAAACTTATGTAGTACTGGGTTCAAAAATAGTATATGTGTACCGTGATTTCATCTCATAGTTTATCTCTTGCTTCTAAATCCACCTTCTTCCAGGATAGAATCTTCAAACCTATATGCTCACGAACCATGACTCCTAAAAAACTTAAAAACATTGCTCTGTGTTTTCCTGATATCCTATTCAACGCATCGAAAGTTACACTGAGCTTTATTCCATCGGGTTTTCTATATTCTCTGTGAAACTTATATAACCTAGTTATGCCCCTCTTAACTACATTCCCATTTGAATGGTTGTTTTCATCATCCTCCTGCACCTCTGATTGATATCCTAAATCGTCATTTTCATTATCATTATCATAATTAACCAAAGGATCCTGATCATCAATAGCTTGAGTTTCCATGATTCTTCAGCAGGAATGTGTAAAAGAAAATAAGTAAACTTGGTAATTAATAGTATGAAAAGAGTTTTTATTGTTCTGTTTAGGTTGAAGCCTGTTTTTTGGAGATAAAATAGGGTTTATTATGAAATAAGGAAACCAAAACCTTCCAGAATTAACTTCATAGGTGATTTTTAAAATTTTGGCTGCAATTTTTTGGCTCCTAAAATGATAATTAAAAATTTTAAAATTTTTGAAAATTCAAACAATTTTGAAATATTGACAACTTGACACTAATCATTTAAATTTGGCTCAAAAGATGCAATTTTTTATCATAAAAAAGGAACAGACTCGTGATAATTAACAATTTAAATTAATTTTTTTTAATGACAATTAACATATTAAAAAGTGGTAATCTTACATGGTTATACTCATCCATATAGTCAGAAAACCAATTGATTCTACCAAAACTCAATCTGTGCAACAACACTTCTGAATAAACCTGCCAAAGTTAACAAGAACAAGTTACTTACCTACATAATACCAGTGCCAAAGTTAATAAGAACAAGTTACTTACCTACCGAAAACCAGAAACGGCATTCCCAACTATAATTTGAATTAAACACATAGGGGCTTCACATACCAGTGCAAAGGCTACATGGCCAAATATGAGACACGGCCATAATTCACAACAATCTATCACCTATACCTAGGGTAACAAGTTTCTACGACACACCCATACCCATTCCATCAATCAATTCACTACAGCTAAATAAAAACCATACCCACTAGCACATCCAACAGCCACTACAGAAAGACACAAAAGGGCTTCACATTCAAAGGACAACTGCAATTCGGAATAAACAAAAACCAAAAACGGCATTCAACAACGCAACCTCAAACAACAACTAAGGCTCATCAATGTCAGAGCACACAACAATATTCAGACGCACAAAAAAACGCATATACTCATGACAAACGTATTACTTACAGCTTCATAACCAGACATAATCCCATTAACAACAAAATTAATGTACAATAAAACCATAAACATAACATTCCATTCCATTTAAAGATCTTCCAAAACATACATATATTATCCATAATTAACATCATCATCATAAACCCATAATTAACCTAATCATACACCCATACCCTACCAAAAGACTAAACTGCCACAAAACATAAACAAACCAGACAAAAGAAACCCTAACCTGCCCTAATTACCATCATTGCCTTCAGCCTCCAACATCTCCAAATCAATCTCTTTACCATGAATCTTCTCCTCAGCAACAGCAATTAACCTACTGAAATCAGCCACCTAATCCTGCTCATCACGTCTATTATCCCGGAGTTCCATCACAAGGTCAAACACTTCCTCATAATCACCATAAGCTTCCAACTCCGCAATTAATGCGTTCAACTGACTGATAAGATTTGTTGAGGTCCTAATTTCATCACTCATACGAGCAATGAACCGACGATGATCGGTAGTTTGTTGCTCAATGAAGATCTTCAAATATTTCGGTGGCGATCTCTATCCACTGATATCAATCAGGTCATCAATGACCCTTCTGGCAACAATGTTGTTTCTACTACCACGAGCAGCCATTGCTAAAGAAAATAGTATTAGGAGAAATTGAAGTGGTTTGGGAAAAGATAAGTGGTTTGGGAAAAGATTGAGATGGGGATGTATTTATAGCACAATGAAGTACTGGAGAATAGAGTTCCACAATCCTTGCACATACAGTATCGACGGCGTCTCGAGAAGTGACGATCAAGTGGTAGAAAGCTCAATATTAATTTTTGATTCCCTACTATACCCAAACTAAACCCGCGCACTCCAAAACCAGAACAAACTAAACCCCTTAACTCACACTTTTTCACAAAAATAAACTCTCCCCTAAACACAATATCTTCTAATACAAAATTTAAAAAATTTAAATTTAAAATGTTGAAAATTTTAGAAAATTTAGAAATAAAAAATGTTATAAAAAGCTACAAAATTTAAATTAAAACATCCATAAATTTTATAAAAAATAACAATCAAAGTTTAAAAAAAACTCAACCCGGTGATTCCAATTTCGTTAAGTAATTTTTTTACCAATTATACGTTTCTCACAGACACTATACGTCGCTACAACCCAATGCATATGACCTAGGGGTGTTCAAAGTAAACCCTGACGATTGTTGTAATACTTTTATTGTATAATGACTTTTTAGCTCCTAATGTGAACATTTGTAAAAATATATGTGTGAAAATTGATTA
>BQNB010134372.1:1955-14710 GCA_026074375.1 Tanacetum coccineum | reverse complement strand
TTCTTGGATGTGTATGTGGCTTTAGTTGTGCCTATATGGCTTTAATTAAAACCTAGGTGGCATTACTTGTTGCATAGGTGGCTTCTTAAATGCATAGGTGGCTTCTTAAATGCATAGGTGGCAATCCTTGAATGATGAGGTGGCATGGATGTCGCATAGGTGGCATTCATGTATTCACTTATATATAATGTAAAATATATATACATACTAGTGGCTAAGCCCGACCGATGGGTGGGCATGACTTGTATTATTGTTTACATTTTTTTGTTTTGCTAAATATTGGTTTTTTAAAAGAGGAATGCTAGATCCACTCACAACTCACATAAAAACTTTCACATGCACATGTGGCATGTAACTTACACCAATCACATTCCATCAAATTTTTTTTTTACTACCTATATTTGTTTGACACATATGGGTGTGAAATTATTATGTGTAAAATGGGTGTGGATTTAGCATTTCTCTTAAATAAAATAGGGGTGAACGTGAGTTTTAATAAAAAGAGATGGCGTTAAAGGGTGGAAGCGGATGTTTTTAATGTTTGATTTTATCCATTGGATCATATATATGATTTGGATGGTGAAAATTTTACCCTAAGTATATAGAAAAATAAGGGTTTATGAAATAACTCAACTATGAAACGTAAAGAGTGTCATACTGTTTGCGTAGTGGTATGGAGTTATAAATCATGCTAATCATATACTCCATCCGTTGCATAATTATCGTCAACTGACAAAAAATGCATAGTATAAGAAAAGCATCATTATTACAGTTTTTTATCTCTTACTTTTTGCACAATGACAGTGTTACGTTTAATCAATAAATTTATAACTTCTTTAAAGTTTGTAATTATCACCTCAAGTAAGGATGGTATAGTAAACATAATCTAATTTTTCTATCTATTTTTGAAAGTAGACTATTAATTTGAAACAACCTAAAAAGAAAACATAAACTATAATTATGAGACGAACGAGAGTAAGATTTATAAAGTTCCAATAGTTATTTATTTATTAAATTGAGTACACTTGACTTACGCGCGCTTCGTTGCGATGCGTTTTGTATATAAAACGTTTTTTATTATAAAGGTTTAAGAATCAAGAAATTCATATTTATGTTTAGGGGGGGAGGGTTTAAGTTTTAAGTGTTTTGGACTAAAAGTGAAAATTCAAAAGTAAATCAGAAAAGTGAGTTAACTTTGAGGGGGACTTTATTAAAAATAAAATATTATTAAAGTGTTTTGGACTAAAAGTGAAAAGTAGCTTAACTTTAAAAGAGGTTTTTGTTAAAAATGAAAATACAATATTTTGGACTAAAAGTGAAAAGTAACTTAATTTTGAGGGGAGCTTTAATAAAAATGAAATATTATTAAAGTGTTTTGGACTAAAAATGAAAAGTGACTTAACTTTAAAGGGTGTTTTTATTAAAAATAAGAAATAATTATTATAATAAATAAGTGATTATTTTATTTGTGTTGACTTCTATCACAAATGTATAATAGAAAGTAATAGAGAAGTGCTACTTATATAAGTTTCTTAAATAACTTTTTTCTTAAAAAAAACCCCTATTGGTACCCCCTGGCCCATGAATAGTGCCAATAAGGTACACAAGATTCCTTTTGTACCCTTTTTTTTACAGTGCAACGCAGTTTTTTATCAGTTTCTGTTTCGTAATTTTTGACAGTTTCATACTTTTGACCTGTTAAACTTTATATTTTTCGTTCCGTTTTTTCCGTGTCACAGTTTTATAACATATACAAAATTATAAAAATAAAAATAAAAAAAAATAAAAAAAAACCGAAAAAAACCCGAGGGGGGGGGGGGGGGGGGTACAAATGGTGATTTAGGGGGTAAGGGATGAAAGAGTCATTGGTTACGTGTGCGGCATATTCATGGTGTCATTCGCCCATCATAACCTTGCTCGACAGTTGCAGCACGCCTAACCCTTTCACATGTCTCCAACCCACAAACTCAAGCTAACTATAATTTTTACGTATGAAATACGTTTTATATTACTAGCATGGTACTCACGTAATATAGCGACGGGTACCCGGTGACTATTTGTGTAGCGAACAAATGTTATATTTTTGCCTTTCAAGTTTGTATTCAAATTAAAGTTAAAGTTATAAAAAATTTGAATCAAAATAAAATAATCTCACTGAAAATGAAAAAAACTAAAAATTTATAAAAGTATATAAAATTATATGTTGAATTAAAGAGCACAAAATTTTTAAAAATATGATGAAATTAGATCATAAAAAATAAAAAGATAAAAAGATATTTTAATTTAAAAATAAATGTGATTTTTTAATTAAAAAGTAACACATGCCACTTTAAAATGTGGTTCTTTAAAATGAGATGGATCATTAAGATTGCATATATTTATCTTAATAGTATAGATTAAAGGAAATAGATACATTAGAGATAAAGTTCCCTAAAAATAAATATCTTATATTTGAACTTTAGAAGTAAAGTTCCTTAAAAATAAAAGATAATATTTCTATAATAAGTAAGTTTAAAAGTCTAAATTTTTAAGACTAAAAATTGAATTTTTACGTTTTGACATCGTGATAAGCAAATAATCTATGTGAAAACGCAAACACAAACGCCCCGTAAAAATAAATATCCATCAAGAGACTAATAAGTGATACAAACAATAATTATTGATTTTAGCTCATGCTACCAGCCATGTGAAGTATCAAATCTTGATTATTGATTTCGGGCTACTATATTTGAAAGAACCGTAATTGTGGTATATTTTGTAAAAAGGGTGTTGTCGATGGACGTGCTTTACTTATAGAGATTCAACTAACTTTTTTTTTCTCTTTTGGAGTGGTGATTTTATTAGAAAACTAGCAAGGAGTTAGAAGAAATTACAAAATAATATTACTTGGATGTTGCATCTAAATATTCCAATTAAATTTAGATTTACATCGACTATAACATCAAGTAAAAAATAATTGAATTAAGTCGTCAAAAAGAAGCTCCCTTCGAAGAAGCTTTTCGCCAAAAATGAAGAGATTTCTGAAACGCGACAAAAGCCAACACATAACATAGTAAACGCCTTGAAAGACCTCCTTTAAACCCTTAGACATCCGAAGATTATTAAACCAACCAAACCAATTATCATAAGAATAAATGTCAGGATCAACAAGCTCACACCAACGCATTAATTTACTCCTAACTTGACGAGCCAGGGAACACGAGAAGAAAATATGAGAAACCGGCTCCACTGATGCGCTACATAAAGGACAAAACAATAGAAGTAATTTCTACTCCTCTAAGGGAAAAATTCAACAGTGTAGGAAGTTTGTCCAATCGTACTCTCTAAGAATGAATGCCATGATTCAACTAAAAAGTTGCGAGTGTAATTCAAATAGGTCTCGTAAAGAAAGATAGATATGGTCGAATTGGAATTGGATTGATAACCCGAGGTTATGTTCAAATGCACCAATGGAGATCTTGATAGCTCTTAGATATAAGAGTGACCTTGGACTTACATCATTGTCTTTGGCCTCTATTTGTAATTTAAGTTTCATGATAGATTGTTGGTAATCACGAGCCCTCATCCCGACCGCGTCCTCTCATTACCGCAACCACAAACGACCCCCTTCAAAAACCAATATTCAGTCGTATACTCGACCAAAATAATTTCCCCTCTCCCATGTAATTTTCCAATCGTTGGGTGTTTTCCCCATACAAAATACCTTTAAAAAAAACTCCTAGATTTCTCCATAAAAACCCATTTATCTTCTCTTTTTTCATACACTCTCTTCTACATCTATCTTCTATTTACCAATATAAAAAATGTCTTAAAAACTCCCAAAATCAAAACACAAAAATCCTGACGACAACCAAACGTTTCAATAACAACCGACCCCAACTTTATTTTACACGACCAATCACTAACGATTCCTTTCCAACCCGCCAGTTTCACATATTAATCAAAGCATTTACAACCTATCTGCCGGCTTAATCCGTATTCGGCTCAATGGTATAACCAACAACAACAAAATCAAATGTATCATCCACACATGGCATCACCACCGTATAACCTACCTTCTCAATCTTCTCCAATTAAAGCTTTTAATCTTGATGACGGTCTCGAGTCGTTAGGGAGTACCACTTCTCAACCTTCTCTGGCTCGTGATTTTTAAAGATCCATTACAACCCTTTCGAGATGACTCCCCCGTCGAGGAGGTGGCGCCCGTCAAAAGGAGTTATATAAAAAGGTGTCAACAAGCCAAGAAGAATGAAAAAGATTTAGTGGATCCATGGAGCTTTGAGGAAGAGATAGCATTGTGTAATGCTTGGTTAGATGTGTCCGAGAATAGCGTATAAGGAAATAATAGAAAGGCTATCGTGTTTTGGTCGAAAGTAGTTCAATACTTTGTGAAGGAAATGAAGGATGAGAAAATAGGATATGATTCTTACAACTGCAAATGGAAAAATAGGCTTCGTCCTAAAGTTTCTCAATTTTGTGAGATTTACAATTTCGTGAAACCGAGGCACCAAATTGGTGAAAATGAATCGTACAATTACGATTTAACACATAAAGAGTATTGTGCTATTCATGGTACGACCTTCACACTGACTGAGTGCTGGAAGATTTTGAAGAACCACTCCATATAGTAAGAGGTAGAAATGTCATTATATTTAAAGAGTTGCAAATCAGGTGGTTCCAAAATTTAGAGGACATCGAAAACCACCTCACACGACACTTCAGATTTAACACACATATTGGTTTGGGTCAAAATGACGAAGCAACTGATTCAGAGGATGTAGAGGTTCAGGAAGTTCGACCTATGGGACGAGATAAGTCAAAGAAGAAAGCATCATCCTCCACTGTTTGTTTAGAATCTTCAGTTGCTGGTGAAGCTAGCCTTGTTGACGAGTTGCTCAATAAATGGTCACACGTCGCGTATCCCCTTATTTTACCGAAGTCAAGAATCTTCATCTGAGTATTTAATAAGAAAGGAGCGGGAATTGGAATTGGAGAGACTAAAGCTTGCACAAGAGGGAAGAATGAAACAAATGAGGCTTACATAACAGAGAGAACTTGATGCACAAAGGCTGGAACACGAGAGACAATAACTTGAGTTTGAACGTGAACGTTATGAATGAAAAATAAAGCGAAATAGAGAAAGACCTCTTCTACTACAATGAATCCCATAAGCATTTAACCGGGAAAAACACTAGAGATGTGTGTGGCCTTGAAGTAACATACCAATGAGCGTTACAATTTAGCTATTAGTTTAAGTTTTAAAAAAATAAATAATTATAGTAATATTTTTATTTTTATTTAACTTTTTTTTACTATTATTTATTTATTTATTATTATTATCAATCACTTTATTAAAAAACTTAAAAGATTTACAATAAATTAGAGGGGAACTGAGATACTATCTGGGCCCCCACTCCTTTAGCAGTAGTGAAACTGATCCTATTAAATATATGAACAGCAGCACGTGCCCCAATGTCCTGAGCCATGGAGAACTTCCGAATCCGCTTAAGCAATGTAACCGTGTCTGCATCTAATTCCCCCAAAGAAGAGAAAGAAAAGGGAAGAAACCCATATCCAATAGCAGCACACTTAGCCATATACTTACCACGTTTACGTTGTGCAGCATCAATCACCACACGACCGGGCACGAAATTTTCCATCCCGGTTTGCGTCAAAGGCGAAGATCCAGTCAAATCCACACACACATCAAGACCTCCATCCCGTGAGTAAAGTAACATATATGCTGGACGTAATGGTTTATCACACCCCCCATCTAGCCCGATATCAACTTCCTTACCGGCTGAAATCCCCGAACAGTAACAAATGTCGATAAGAGTACCGCGCACAACATTATGATGATGCTTAATACTAACAATACCAGCACATGATACAACATGGTCTCCATAAATATCCCCATTAAAAACCCTAGAGCAAGCTGAACAAGGCTTCGAAACAGAAAATAAGGGGATACCCAACCGATAACACAAAACACAACGGTAAGTCTTACCGTTCCTAGTTTGTCCCAACCCAGAAATAGGGACCACCCTAAGCCATTCAGAGGTATGATCCTCCCTTTGAGAATTCCACAAGACCATCTGTCGAGGAGATAAAGAAAATGTAAACTCTGCATTTTTAGTAACCCGTGTGAAATATATATCTGCCATTTTCTTCATGAGTTTGGGGGGAGCGATCTCACTTGGATTACAAAAAAGGTCAGTCTCCATAGATGTATTAAACATAAATAAGGCATCATCGAAAATAAGCCCGAAAGAAACAATACCGGTATGCTGAAGAAGCTTAGTCTGCAAGCCAGCCGACTGTAATCGTGACGCGAGGATGGCATAATTCAAAACATCACCCACATAATAGACACCAAGCCCCCCAAATGCAAAGGGTAAGGTGGAAAGCCTCCATTGCCAGTCACCAAGTCCTGGTCCATAAGCAGTGGCAATGCGTTCCAGAGAAGAACGAAGAGCCACGTCAAAAGAATGTCGGGCATACTCAAAGACACGGGGAGGATATGTGCGAATAGTAAAGTATAGCTTAGAAATACCCATACAAGAAAGAAGAAGCAAAAACTCACATTGAGGATTATTAATCTTAGCAATAGCATCCATAAGCACAATGGTTTTGGCCACTCTCTTCATTACAAGCTCATTGCAAAAGTCAAAATCCACACTAGCAGGCCCACCAAGTAATTTAACACCATGTAAGGGCCGAGCAATATTAGGTAGGAAAAATACCTGTAAGCCTGCTTTGAGGGTCTTCCTTTGGACAAAAAAATTTAGTTTTACCAACATTGAGATGCAAGCCACAACCGGGTCCATCCTCCATTAGTAAGTCTAAAACCTTCCCAACAACCAAAGTATCTCCAACAATAGTACCATCATCCAAATACCATGTGGTATTTGCTATTTTATACATACCTTTTACCATGAAAAACGAGCCTAAATAACCAAAAACATAATAAAAATTACATATATATGCTTGTTTTTGTGTTTGTGTATGTGCAGGTACTGGATATCGAGAAAAGGACAAAAATAAAGACAAAACCGGACAAAACCGAGCATGGGATTGGAAAGAGCGCAAGATTTTGAGTCCAATGGTGCCAATGGATTTTATTGGGCCAGCCCGTGACCCACTTAACGGGTCGGACCAGCCCATTATGATCTTAGCCCAAATGGAGCCCAAGAAGAAAGTAAAAAAATCTGGTATATAAATTAGAGTGACATCACCATGACATCATTGTCATGTGCAATGAAATTAAATGGAAATAAGGCATGTGACTTCCCACTAACAATTGGGAGGGCGAGTAATATCTTGACACGTAGCGAAGAAGTGAGTAACTTTCTCAAATTGCATTTTGTGAAAATCATCCAACGAGCACAAACAAAGCGTATAATGGAAGCAGTCTAAAATGCCACGTGTACATCATCTGACGGTTTAATTTTCTGCTTATACCTGGCGATCCGTGTGTACAAGGTTGATGGCCAATCATTGGCTCATCAATTTTCTAATGATGGGGGCAATTTACAAATTCTACCCTCCCTTGGCTATAAATAACACACGCTCCCTCCTATTTTGCCCATCTAGGAATTTAGTTTTTTTTGAAGTTTTTAGTTAGTTTTAAGCTTATTTTGATGTTTTAGCTTATTGTTAATTTGGAGCTTATTGTAATAGTTTAGTAGGATATTGTAATAACTTTTTAATAGCTTAATAAAGGTCATATTTGTTTGCTCATCAATGTGTTTAATTCCTTTTAATCACTTTTCTTTTCTAGCTTTTCACAAATAAGCTCTTCTCTCAAGCTTATTTTCTGAGCTTTTATCCCAGCTTATTTTGAATTAAGTATGCGATCTAAGAAGCTTTTCATAAGCTTGCTTGTTCCATATTCTTAATCCAAATAAGTAACCGGATACAAGCTTAATTAATAAGCTAGGATTTAGCTTATTTCTGATTTAAATGCTTTATTGGTTCCAAAAGTTTTTTTTAATTCAGATTTAAATAAATTTCCTAGTAGCTTATTAGTTTTTACGATTCGCATTAGTATTTCGTTTAGCTTATACGGTTTATAAAAGCTTTTCGGTTTAGCTTATTTGTGTTTTTTTGTTGCGAACAAGGTTGATAAATACTTAATACGTTTTCATGCTAGCTTATTGATTAATGGTGCTTATCGTAGCTACTGTAGCTTATCTAGTTTTGATCTCGATTGTTCATGTTCGTGCTTAATAGTTTAAATCTCGTTCTAAAATGTTTAATGTCGTGCTTTGTTGTTGCTTGTTTTAAATAAGTTGTGTAAGTATTTGCTTGTCATTATTTTTGGCTAACCCAGTTCTTGCTTTAGCTTAATAAAGTTGCAGATTTAGCTTAATATTTGCACTCGTACACATACTGTTCTAGTTCAAACATTTGAAATTTAGGAATCAATCCCGGGCCTAGATTTGAATTAATATGGGTTCGTTGGTTCTAGGCTGCGTTTGATTGGGGCTTGGGTCTATGCGCATTTGGTTTATGAACTAATTGATGGGCCTAGTAGTTAATAGAATTCACAAAGTGAAAATTGTATAAACTGTTTTTGTTTAACAGTTTGTTGTTTATTTTTGTTGTCTTTGGTACAAGTCTACTCATGGGGCGTGGAGCTTACGGGTTTATTTAGCTAGACCGAATTTGATTATTAGTTTTAGCTAAATAAATCGGGTGGTATACATTTAATTGCGGGTTTTCAATTCGGTTCCATTTTCTATCCTTTTTTAATTAATTAGTGTAGATTTATTTTATCGTTTTATAATATGTTTGCATATTTGATTTTTGCCATGCTTAGTGTAGACTTATTTTTATCTTTTGATGTTATAACGTTTGCCATGTTTAGTTAGTTGATTTATTTGCTCATTTAGTATTTAGAAACTAGTGCGGATTTAAAATATGATTAGAGATTATTAATTTGCGACATTTATTTAGATTAAAGTTTTTTTTTAAATAAAAAAAAATATATATATATAATTTCTTTTAATGTAGGATTTACTTTTAGAAGTTTGCATGTTTAAAATTGAATTTATTATGCTTGCTTATTTTTCTCGTTTTAAATACTCGTTTTTGTTTAATGCTTTACATGTTTAATTGTTTTTATTGCTTTGCTCGTTTTTTATGCTTTTATTTACTTTATCAATATGTTAAGTAGGATTTAGTAACCCAAATCAAAATCATTTTAAACCATTCAAAATGCACGATCACAGACTTAACCGATTTTCAATTCACACTTCGTCGAGGGAAAACGACCCGGGAGGTTTTTGAGACAACTTTGGTTAAAAGTTTGTTTCTAGAACCCGACGGAAAATACTTACTATACTATTATTTGATATAATCCTTATATACTTATATATTATATATATAAAGTGTACTAACTATCTCGCCCTGAGGTCTTTTTCGTTTTATGATTGCACATTTAATCCTTTATATACATTTTAGCTCTTTTAGTTTATAAGCTGTTTTTGGCTTATTTCTCTGCTTATTTGATAAGCTGTTTTCACAAGCTTATTTTTCTTAGATTCTACACTGTTCAAGCTACTTTTCATGATTTTTTCAGAATTTTTATAAATAGTTTAGTATTTTTAAACATTTAATTTCATTAAAATTGTTTTTAATTCATAAAAAATTTAAAAAAGTCAAAAAATTATAATTCTTTTTTAGAAAATTTTCTTTTAACATTTAGAACTTAGGAAAAATAAATTTGCATCCGTAGGGTTAATATTTTAGAATTTCGTTTTTTAAAGAACGGGATTCAATCCCTATTATCATTTTCTTCGTTTTTAGCTCAAATTAATCTCGGTTTAGAAATTCCTTAGCTTTTTGCTTTTAAATAGTCATTTAGGATTAGAAAAAGTTTAGAAAAGCATTTAGGGTTTAATTTTAGAGTTTTTGTTTATTTGTCGTGTTTTATTTTATTTCCCGTTATCATTTTTTTCGTAGTTAGATTTAATCGTGCATTTATTTGCTCACTATTAAGATTTTAGAAAACAAATCATCTTCGAACCAATTCAAATCATTGTCCAAATAACAAGCAAGGTCTCAATTTCATAAGTCTTTGGGAAAACGACCCGGTAATCACTTACCGGTTTCTTACGTAGAATATTTTCGAGTGATTTTTCTTACTACCTTTGTCCTCAAGGGTAGTTTTGGAATTTCATTATCGTTATATTATTATACGTAATTAAAACTATACGTATCAAGTTTTTGGCGCCGTTGCCGGGGAAGTGTGTTACGATTATCGTGTTTCGTTCGAAGATTAGCGTTTTGAAGAACCTTCCTCGTGAAGTTATTTTCTGTTTGTGAATATTTTACACTTCTATTTTCTTTAATTTTAATATTAAAAATAACCATTTGTTAATCGTTGTTACGGCTCACCTTTAGATTACGTGCTATAAGGAAAGTTTAAGGCAGGTTTGATCAACATCACCTAGAGGAGAAGGGTTATTCTAAATAGCGCCTCGCGCTTACCAACTCCTCCGCTTTCTTGTACGTATTTTTAGAGAGCTACCGTGCACGTTTAATTTTCGGTTACCAAAAAAATATTTTAATTCCTTTTCTTATGAATTATTTTCAAAAAACCAAAAATATTCTCCGTTACCTCTTATCCGTTTAATTCTTTCTTCTTATCCTCTATATTGTTTAATTCTTTCTTATGACGTCATTTAACCAACGTGAGTGTACGGGGTGTGGACAACCATGTGATGGATTTTATTGTTATCTATGTACGTGTCCGCAGTGTGGTGTTAACCTTCTACTTGGAACTTGTTTAAATTGCACTTATGGTGATGGAAAGCCAGTCACTTGTTGTGGGTGTGAAGGCCCGCTAAGAGGAGGATTTTGTTCATTTTGCGCTTCAAGAGATGAAAATTCATTCGATTATAATCCAAATCCGAATTCTTTCAATGAATCTCAAAATTTTTCTGACTACCCTCCACAACCACGGTACGGGACGAATATTTGTGAGTTGTGTGGAAACGATGCTCATTTTGGTTACGATTGTCCAACACAAGATCCGTTTATCTACAATCACGACTCGTGTTTCAATCAAAACTTCGATAATAATTTTTCACTAACTTCACCTAGTTTTCCACAACAATACCTTTGTTGTGAAAACTGCGAGGGTCCTCATGCGACTTTTCAGTGTCAACCGATGAACCAAAATTTATCTAATTCTAATTCTTCCGGTTTTGACCAATTTCAACCCCCGCAGTATCCCGTCATTCATCATTCTCCTCAAGAAACGAGTGAAGAAGTGTTGCAAGCTAGAGAAGACTTAATGAAAGCTATTCAAACCTTCTTAAGGAAGTTTAGTCGTATATCTTTTGGAGAAACACCAAAGGTTTTATTGATAGCTTGGGAGAGATTTGGCGAAATTAAGCATGCTTTTACGGACAAGCATTATCAACAAGAAGATATTCAAGAATTGATGAGTAAACTCCTTGAAGATGTGCGAAATATTAATGAGGAACTATCTGAATTTATTAATAGTCCAAGTTGGAATCGTCCGACCTTCTATAATGATGATGATGAGTATACTGTTATATATAGAAAGCCTAAAGAAATCACACCAGACTTACCGATCGAGGAGCCCGATAACTCTCTAAGTATGGGGGACGAGCATCTTAACACTATTTCGGAAACGAAAAAGTCTAGTGTTGAGAACCTTGTCCCAATCCCAAGTGAGTTTAAAGGTATTTCTGATGATATTTGTGATGTGCTGACTTGTGATTATTTTGATGCCGAATGTGGACTTATTAACTCTTTGCTTAGTCGAGATAGTTCGATCACATCTCCTAAGATTGATTTTCTTCCCGAGGAGTTCGTCGGTGAACTCGATTTTATTGATCCAATTTTACCGAGAATTGATGAAGACGATTTTGATGAAGACGATTTTGATGAAGAAGAAGGAGAGATTGATATTTTTCAAATAGAGGACGAGATTCTTTGTGAGAAATTATTAAACGTAAATCTTCTCGTTGATAAGATCGAAGCATTGAAACTCACTCCTTCTATTCCTTTTGTGCTTAAATATCCCTCCGCTTCTCCTATTCCCGTTGTGGATAGTGAATTTCTTATAGAGGAGGTTGATACATTTCTTGTTCCAAAAGACTCGACACCTCCGGGTATTGAGAGCGATTTTGACTCGGAAGAGGATATTATTTTTCTTGACAACTTACTTAACGATGATCCTATTCTCGAGTATGAGCGTTTTACCTTCGACATTGAGCCCGATGCACCCGTGATAAACAATTTTGATGAGCTTAATGAAGACGAATGTTTTGACCCAGGGGAAGGTGAGATTGATGTTTCTCAGAATATTAAAGATGACGATTCCTTCGCATTTATCATTCGGACATTTCTCCCGTATCGTACCTACCCTGTGGATTCTCCTTTACTTCTCTCCACCAGGTGTGAAGACACCATTTTTGACCCCGACATCTCCACTTAGAGCCGGTGGCATCTCATCGGGATGGAACTTTCATGTGCTTTAATGTTGATCCAAACATTAATGAAATCCCGATTGAGATTTTCTCTTCCATTTGCTTTCCCCATGGACAACTTAATGCGGGGATCGAGTTAAGCTAGTGACTCGGTTACCAAAAACAAAGCGCTTCGTGGGAGGCACCCCATGCTTATCCATCTTTCTTCTTTCTTATTTCTAATGTGATGTGAGGAGGCTTGTACTCTTTCGATTCTTGTTGTTTGTGCTTGTGATTGTTTGTAGGATT